>JABUQX010011790.1:0-25801 GCA_015478945.1 Trachelipus rathkii | reverse complement strand
TCATTCCTATCCCCAAACCTGGAAAAAGATCGAAAGTTGGCAGACACCAAGACCAATTTCGCTGACTTTTCACTCCTGAAATTAATGGAGAAATGGTTTCTGGCCGCTTACCTCCTCTGTTCTGAGGAGCCGTCAAGCTTTCTCAAAATTTTCCAATTTTGGTTTCCGCAAAAATCGCTCGACTGCGGACCCCTTGGTAAAATTAGACCATGACATCCGAGAAGCCTTCTCAATCTGGTGGGGATGGTTCTTGGTGTGCTTTTTGACCTGAAAAAGGCTTACGACACACGTGGAAGACTGGGATTCTCCTTAACTCGCATTCGCTTGGTTTCCGCGGATAAACTTCCTTTTTTTATCAAATGCCTTTTATCACACAGATCTATCCAGGGTTGGTGCTCTTCTATTCTATCACGCCACTTTACTCTGGATGAAGGCGTTCAATTCCGCAGGGTAGTGTTTTAAGTGTAACACTATTTGCTCTTGGATTCAATGATATTGTTACCTCTATTCAGCGACTGTCAATTTTTTCTCTCTATGTTCGATGACTTAGCATTATACATAGCCGGTGCAAGCCTGCCCTTTCTTGAAACGGCAACTTCAACTAGCTATAAAATATTTCACAGTGGGCTAGCTCCCATGGCTTCCTTTTTTTCTCCCACCAAAAACCTCAGCAGTGCCTTTTTAAGAAAAAAGGGAATCGTGAAGAACTTGCCACCTTCTTTCAGCGAACCTAACGTTATCTGGTTCGCCATTCGTGTAACTTCACAGGTCAAACTTTTCTAGGGCTCATCCTAGATGAACACTTAGCATATGCACCGCATATTAACACCTGAAAGCAACTTTTCATCGCGTGCTTGAGCTGTTACGTCATCTCGCCTCAAATCTTGGGGTGCTGATCGCAAATCCTTTTACGTCTTTACGTAGCCCCTAATGCCGATCGAAACTGGATTGATGGCTGTGCATAATATGGTCAGGCTCCACATACACTGGCTACAAGCCTGTTAGATCCCTCCAAAACGAGGCGATCCGTATCTCCACTTAAGCTTTTCGATCGTCCCCCCAGGTGAGGCTTGAAGTTGAATTCAATGTGATGCCCACTCTCTCTTCGAAGAGAATTACATCATGTGTACAAGTTATTTCGTTTTCAAACACCGCAAATACGTCTGCTCTGACACCGATTTTGCAGGAGGTACCTCAGAATCCTAATTACCGGCCATTTGCAAACATGGTTCATACAATCTTTAATTTCCTAACAATACTTTTCACCAAAGGTGCTGCCTTTATCTTTTGACGAAGGTACACACCTTGGCTATTTCCCTCTCCCCACCATTTTGCTTGGCTCTGACCATCTCTCTCCAAATCTAGCCTCCTTGATGCCTGTTAAAAGCATCATTTCTGTCTCACGCGCCGCAGTTCACGATGAATTTACTCCAGTGTTTATGACGGCTCTAAAATAGGGGACATGTGGCCTTCTGCTGTCTTTCCTGAACGCAACCTCTCCATACCCTCCCCTTAATGCTTCAATTTTTACAGCAGAGTTAACTGCTATAATGATTGCCCTTTTCTCGAATTCTAATCCTTAACCAAGATCACTCATGTGTCGTTTATTCATATTCGCTTAGCGCGCTACAAGCGCTTAAAACCCCTTATTCTAAAAATGCAATGTAAATCAGCTGAGCAAACAATTTCTTCGACTTTCTCCCACTCCCGTAAGGAAACAATCTTATTTTAATGTTGGACGTCCTCAATGTAGGTGGTAACTGGCAATGAAAATCGCTGACCAGAGAGGCCAAAATGGCCCGCCTCCTCTTTTCGCAGTTGTTCCAGGTACCTCCCGATGCCATTCGACAAGGCCGCCTCCATCAACTGGACTTACTATCTTGCTCTCCGACGGGGCTTTCGATCTTGTTATTGGCAGAGTGCTGGACGAGTGATCGGGGGGGAAGGAAACTCAGAAACATAAAGCGAACATCGGTGAGTGGTCTTCCTCCCACAGACGCAAGCGCTTACATAAGGTGATACTTGCACGCCTCCGTATTGGCCACACTAACATAACCTCACAGTCTCACTATATGTCACTAATTCTGTTGAGACCTCCTTCCCATTTGCAAATTTTGGCCGTAGCCACACCGCGCAATCTGTTCATCATATCTTCATTGATTGTTTCCAATCTGGACCCTATTCGCTGTCGTTATTTTCCTACTTTACGGTACATAACACCTTCTAAAGATTATCCCATGTTTATCTGAACTCCCACTTTAGCAGTAACTTTTTCTTGTATCTTCAAGAGTGAATATTCTTTATAGCATTGTGATTTTGTTATGTAAATCTTAGACTCTTAACAAAATGCAAAGGAATAAAATTTTGATTTTATTTTTTTTATTTATTTTTGACTGACTGAATATTCATTTCAACAATCAAATCTTTCTTTGACATTTGTAACATATATATGACAGGGCCCTCCCATGGTGCTGATTTTTTTCAGCCCAGTGTGGCCTCTTCATTGTGACCGTGGTGGGTCCTGTACACTAACTAAAATATATATATATATAGTATATATATATATATATATATATATATATATATATATATATATATATATGTATATATATATATATATATATATATATAGTATATATATATTATATTATATATATATAATATATATATATATATCCCGTAAGGGGTATGATTCTTGTTGCGGTGTTATTTTTGGTGATAACCTAGAACATGGCATAGCGACAAGAACAATGCTTGAGAATTTTTTGTGGCGTCCCTCCGATCCTTAGCGCTAAGTATGTTTACTGTCACATACGAATGCTTTTAATCTTCTTTCTGTGCATTCAGTTTTCGAATTATTTATATCTTCAGTCCTTCCTCTTTCTCCACAATTTTCTATCTTACATTTTTTCTTCCCCCACCCAATCAGTCCCTTTTAAACATTTGTTAGCGCAGGTTGTCCTCCTTTTTCCTCATTACTGCCCCTTGGGCTGTCTGGTATTCTTCCCGCATGGGGTCTTTCACTCACCTCATCATTTTCTTCCCGTGGATGAGGGTACAGGAGAAAAAATCTTTTTTTTTAGCTCTTTTTTTTTTTTTTTTTTACCGGTCCGCACTTGTGGAAAACCTGAAGGGCTCTACGTGAAATTAATAGGTTTCGTGTGGTACACGGGGGTAAACGAGCGTAGATGGTCGGGAGGATGCTTTCACCACGAAAACCTCATCACAGCCTACCCTACGGGAATAGGGTCCGGGAGTTTTTGCATCCCCTGACTGCAACCTGCTATGGAAGAAGGATTACCTTTTCCTATGAAATATATGTCTTTCCAGCCAATCCTGTTATTTACTTTTATGTTTCATTTGTTTTATTGTTATAATTGCTCATCCATAGAGACGAAGTTTGTGGTTTAAATTTTTTTTTTATGGAAAAGTCTATTAAAGAAAATACGTTACTAAATCAATGAGAGCTTAATAACAACAATTACCATCCGTCGGGTTCCCAGCCTGACCCCACTCGGTCCCTACTACTTCTAGACCAGCAGGTACTTCGGCTTTTCTTTGTTCTCCTACACTTTAGCGATTCGTCGACTGCTATTCCCTAACACCCCAGGTGCCCAAACGGTCAGGGCAATCCCGTAAAGGTGCCCCCCGTCATAGTCGTTCTCACTGGTTTACTCTATATGCTGCTCCACCTCCGGGAATGCCAGCTGATACATCATTCCCGATATATACTTATTGCGATCCACTACCTCCAAAGCTCTTACTGAGCAAAGAACCATTCTTCTTAGCGATGCACTTGAAGAAGCTTAAGGAGTTGAAGACCTTCCAGTTACATTAATGAGAAATGGGTCCTTTCTCGTTCAAGCTGCTACCCGGAATCAAAGTTTTATTTTGTCATCCTTAACGTCTCTCGGAAACATTCCTCTTATTTCTACTCCTGATGAAATAAGAAACACATCTAAAGGCACTATTTATTCTTTTGAACAGGAAAACGAAGATACTGCTGTCATTTTAAAGAATCTCCAGCAGAAAAGATTTTCGTTACAAAACATTTATAGATTTCCCTCCTCGTCGGGTCGCTGACCCCAAATTCCTCGTTTTACAGCCGACCTTTATACCATCATCACATTCAAAAGGTGAAAATAAGGTTTACAAGTTTACAGTGTTTCGCTACGTTTTTTTGAATGTCAAAACGGTTTTGGTCATCCATGAAAATACCGTAGGGGACCGCATGACATATGCCCAGTCTGCGGAGAATTATTTCACATACCCTGTGAAAATACACCACACTGCAAAAAACTGTGGAAGGACCCCACAGTGCTTCTCCCTTAAAATCCCCGTCTTACCTGTTCGAACAGCAGGTTTTGGAGTTATGTAATATACATAAATTGAGCAGGAGAGATGCCATACACCACTTCAATGAAAAATATCCTGCAAGACAAAGGCAATCTTATGATACAATTGCAGACGCCCCCAGCTCCGGTGTTAATCCACCGACCCAACTCCATCCCAGTAGAACTCTCTCTCCAAATACTCAGCCGAACCTGGGGGCGTTTAATGTAACCTGGCCTGCCTGTATGCCCACATTACGACTTCTCAAATAGTGTAAAGCAGCCCTTGATACAATCTTCCGTCCCAAAATGCCATCAACAACTATCCCGAGTACTAGTTTTCAACTACTAACGAGGAAACTAAGTTGGATCATCCAACACAAAGCTTGGAAAACATTTCCTGCCAAACACACTGTCCCATACCTACCCGATAGGTTCAAACTCACGCAAGAGGAAACTGTCTCTCTGTCCCCTAATCCGCCTCCCACTATTACTCAAATTCCTAAAAAAGATGTTCTTAAACACAAAAGAAAAGAATAATCAACAAGCTAAAAATTATTCTTTAAAATATAAAGCATCCGAATTTCTAAACCAAAACACGCTAACCCTAGATGTAAAAAATGCAACTCAGAAGAAACCTCGCCATAAGTCTATTCCTGAGACAAAAGCATGACCAGCATTGTAACCCACACAATTAGCGGTATCGAACAAATCCACCAATCAACCTCTGAGAGTTTGCAAGATTATTCCAGCTTTTCTGAATCCTCCTATAACTCTTCTTCCGAATTTCCTACATCAGCACTCCCTAAAGAATTCTACACCTTAGCGGATGAAATGGATAATAGCTCCTAAATAGAACTTGATGTGACGACCCACTCTTTCTAATGCTTCCTGCGCTTCCAAGAGAAAGAGGTGAATGGAAAACCGTCCAATGTAAACGCCGCAAACGCTCCAAGCGTTCTGGATCTGTTGGCGGCATGAATGGGAACCCAGAGGTCTCCATTCTTAATTCAAATTGTCCAGTCTCCCTAAATACTCGCATGATAACTTACTGGCAAAATATCCAGTATCAAACTTTGTCAACCCAACGAATCCTATATCGGATCCCAATATCGCAACCCCAACACCTTTTCAAAAAGGTGACACCTTTCTGGTGACACCTTCCTCCCCCATTTCCATGGAAACAACCTCATACTCCCCACACATTTCTGAATCTGCTTGCTTGGTAGATACTGATATCGTTCCCATTCCTAAACATGAGCATTTTGGTTGCTCTTCCAACGACCAATCAAATCCACACAATAAGATGGACTTGGTTGAACTCAATTTATCTCGCATTTATGGCGAAGCCCCTTCACCAAATATACATGAAATCTCCGTCCCAAAAGCAGGCGTACAACCCAAATCTTTGTTGTATGACTATTCTTTACCACCATGATTTGTTATCTCTCCCCGTCGAGACCCACGTCTCATCCTTTCCTTTCCATCTGAATCCACCTCCAACATTACTCCTAGTGACATAGAGACAATTTTCCCAAAAAGACACATTAATTGTAATATTTATAACAGCAATAGGCATGACCACCTTCCTTCATGGAACTAACTGTGTATAGAAGGTCGAAAAATTTAAAGAACCTTTTTTTGTTTTTTTCAACTTTAAAAATATATGTACAACCAAAGTGCCAATATGTTTCGGAATCTTCGACTATGTCTCGCGACTCTCTTTCAATCGTCGAAATTAAATCGCCGCTAACCTCTATAGAAAGAGGTACAGATGATAGAGGAGGCGCAGGAATACTCATTCATAAAATCTGTCCCCTATTTTCCAGTTCCCTCTTCAAACTAAACTTTATGGCAGTGGCAATCAGGATTCATTTGTCCCACCGACCCTTACTGTCCCTGCTGGATCCCTACTTCTGCTCCAGTAGTGGAGTTTTACTAAGGTCGACTTAGCTGATCTTTTTAAGCAGCTCACTACTCCCGGTTGTTATAGTAGGAGACTTTCAACTTCCGCCACCCTTATGGGGCGACTCTGTCCCCTCGTCTAAGTCCAAGATTTCTTGTAGATCTTCCAATACCGCTTTTTTCCTGGGATGTTTAACACAGGATTCTCTAATCATGAAGTTTTAGCATACACAAATTTTTTCCTGTATTAATATTTCCTTTTGCTCCCACTCTCTTATAGATCGCTTTATCTGGTCCAATTGATTATTTAATACGGCAGTGATCATTACCTAATAGCTTTAAATGAGCTAGATGTTAAAATCAAACTCCAGCTGGCGTTATGACCTAGCGGAGTGGGTTCCTTTTTATCAAGCCACAGATATCGCACTTTCTCCCTTCAATAAGCGGTTTCCGACTGTTGAATGATGTCTTTCACTTTCCAACCAAGGTTGTCATCACAGGCAGCGGAGCTTGGCAATTCCGACAATTTTCAGCCACACGGCAGGAGGTCGGCAAGACCCTTTGCGGTGGTCCCAGAGAGTACTCACAAGCTAACCGAGAGAAGAAGAAACTCTACAGGCAATACTAAAGAACCCGTACCACTCCAAACATGATATTTTTAAAGAAGCTGCTGCAAGATCTCAGTGAATTAATCGCTAAGCACGTAAACAAAATTTTCGATCTTATATTTCGACTGTCAACTCCACAACTCCATTTCCTTTAGTGTGGAAAGTTGCACATAAAATATCTCGTACATTCAACAACTCGTTATGGGCCTGATATAATCAACACGATCTCCACTCATGCTGCTGTTGCAGATGCATTAGGTTATAGTTTTGCTAGCCACCTCGAGCTCTTTCCGCTATCCTGAGCCTTTCAAAATTGAGAACACTACACTGCACTGTCAAACTTTTCAACAGCGAAAGGGAAAGATCATACCTATAACCGTCTTTTTACACTTGAATAGTACCATACTGCACTGACGAATAGTAAAGACGGTGCCTTTGCCCAGACATGATTTCTTACATTATGCTCCGTCATATTCACCCTTCACCCATCTACATCAGCGTTCTTGCTGGATTTGTATAACAGAATCTGGATCGAATCTTCTTTTCCATCTATTTGGAATACAGCTTTTGTAATCCCTATCCCCAAACCTGGGAAAGATCCGAAGTTGGTGGACAACCAAAGATCAATTTCGCTGACCTGTCATACCTGTAAATTAATGGAAAAATGGTTTCAGACCACCTTCTCCCTGTTCTGGAGAGTCGCCAGGCTTTTTTCAAAACTTCCAGTTTGGGTTCCCCAAATCGTTCGACCGCGGACCCCTTGTTAAAACTGGATCATGACATCCGAGAAGCCTTCTCAACTAGTGGGATGGTTCTTGGTGTCTTTTTTGACATTAAAAAGGCTTATGAACCACGAACGCTGGAGAACTGGGGTTCTTTCTTCACAACTCACTTGCTCGGTTTCCAAGGACAGCTCCTCTCTTTACTAAGAATGCCTTCCCTGCAGACAGATCCATCCAGTTCGGTTCTGTTTCTGTTCTATCACGTCAATTTTACTCTGGATAAGGGATTATTTGCTCTCGATTTAAATAAATGAACATTGTTAATTCTATATCCCACGATGTCGAATTTTTATCTATGTTGGATGATCCCTGGCGCTATATATTGGCAGGTGTCAGGCTGCTATTTCTTGAAAGGAAACTTCAACTAGCTATTTAGAGAATGTTTTTCACAATGGCGGTAATTCCCATGGCTTTCATTTCTCATCCAGAGAAATCTCATCAGTACATTTAAGAAAAAAGGGAAGTCGATAACGCTAACTTATATGGTTGCATTCATCCTGTAAGCTTTAGCAAGTCAAAGTGTTCTAAGATCATTCTAGATGCACCATGACCCATCGCACCGCAACATTAACTCCTGGAAAACGACTTGTCATCGCGAGCTTGGCGCTTGACCTATTACGTCATGTCGCCTCAAAAATCTTTTGGTGCTGATCGCAGTCCCTTTTACGTCTCTTCACTATCGCCTAAATCCGATCGAAGCTGGACTTTGCTGCGTAATATATGGTCAGATCTCGCCAACTCTACTAACACCTGTTAGATTCCCATCCAAACGAGGAGATCGGTATCTGAAGCCTTTCCGATTCGTCCCCCCAGGTGAAGGCCTTGAAGTTAAATCGATGTAATGCCACTTTTCTCTTCAAAGGGAATACATCGTGTGCACAAGTTATATTCGCTTTCAAACCCCAATACCATCTGCGCTAAGTCGCTAACACCAATTATGTGAGAGGTACCTCAAAATTCTCCCTATTGGGCATTTTCAAACACAGTTTAAAACATCTTTAACTTCCTCAACATCCCTTTGCAAAAGGTGCTGCCGTTCTCTTATGATGAAGGGTATACACCTTGGTATTCCCTGCTCCCATCATTGCCCGATCTGATCTCTTCAAAATCTAGGCCATCTTCAAGAATTGTTAAGCTAGGAGCCTATGAGGGGTCTTGATTTGCAAAGGTGGATTTTCTCTAGCGTTTACAAAGGCTCTCAAACAAGGGACAGTGTGGGTGCGTTTGCTGTCTTTCCTCTCCCATACCCTCTCCCTCATGCTTCAATTTTTATGGCAGAATTAATGGCTATAATGATTGCCTTTTCTCGAATTCTATTCCTTAACCAAGACAACCCTTATGTCATTTATTCAAATTCGCTCAGCGCCCTCCAGGCTCTTAAAGTCCCCAATTCTAAAAACACAATGGTATCCGCTGAACAACAATTTCTTCGGGTGCTCCACTCTCGACAGAAACAAATCATACTATGTTGGACGCCTTCTCACGTACTGGTGAATGGCAACGAAATAGCTGACAGAGGGGCCAAAATTTTTCGGAGCTGTTCTAGTAACCTCCCGAATGCCATTTGACAAGGTCGCCTCCTATCAACTGATTATTATCCTGCTCTCTAGCACTCTTACCAATATGACCAGAATGTCATATTGGTGAGAGTGCTGGACGAGTGATCAGCGACGGACGAAACTTAGAAATATAAAGCCGCACATTGGTAAGTGGTCTTCCTCTCACAGACGAAAACGTTTGCACGAGGTGATACTTGCGCGCCTCTGTATTGGCCATACTAATATCACTCACAGCCACTACATGTCACGGGATCCTCCTCCTATCTGCAAATTTTGCCGTCGCTATACTCCGCAATCTGTTCACCATATCTTCATTGATCGTCTCCAGCTGGACTCCATTCGCCGTCATTTCTTTCCTACTTTATGATCCATAACACCTTCTAAAAGGTTATCCCATATTTTATCTGAAGCCTTCCACTTTAACAGTAACTCTATTTTCTCTTATTTTCAAGAACTGAATATTCTTTATAGCATGATTTTGTTATGTAATATTAGGACTATTTATAATGTAAGGACATCTTTTTATTTAGCTTTTTATTTATTTTTTATTTAAATATTCATTTCGCCATTCAAATTTTCTTTGACATTTAAAATATGTATAAGCCAGGACCCCCACCATGGAGTTGATTATTCAACTCAGTGTGGACGCTTCTCTGTGGGCCGTGATGGGTCCTATACATGAACACATATATAACTATATATATATATATATATATATATATATATATATATATATATATATATATATATATAATATATATATATATATATATATATATATATATATATATATATATATTTATATTATATATATATATATATATATATATATATATATATATATATATATATATATATATATATATATATATATATATATATATATATATATATATATATATATATATATATATATATATATAATATATATACTATATATATAATACTTACACACTATTTAGTAGAATAAGATTTTCCCATTTCGACAAATAAGTTGTCGTCTAGAAAACCAGTTTGGAACGGCAATTTCTGCTTGGTTTCTTTCTTCAAATTTCTTTTCCCCTTTATATTTTCTCTTTCGTATGACCGTTGTTTTAATAGTAGTAGTTTGTTTCTATATATATATATATATATATATATATATATATATATATATATATATATATATATATATATATATATATATATATATATATATACCTATATATATATATATATATATATATATATATATTATCTTATTTTTGTAGACGATGCTTGATCAAGTAAATCAAATCGTATGAAGCAAAATGTTTCTTGTGAACGTCAAACCTGGCCAGGGCCGTAGCCAGAAATTTTTTTCGGGGTGAGATTAAAAGATTCTATATATATATATATATATATATATATATATATATATATATATATATATATATATATATATATATATATATATATATATATATATATCCCTACCTTCCCTCCACCCCTCATCCCCTCTCTTTAAGTATTTCGCTATTCCATCCATCACACTACTTACCATGGTCTCCCCCTTCCTCTCCTTCCCTATCCCCTCCGCCTCCCAAACTCTCTAACCACCCTCTGTTCCTCCATTCTCTCCAGATGTCCATTTATTATTTTTGACGTTCACAAAAACATTTTTGTTTAATTTGATTTACTTGATCAAGCATACAGTCTAGCAAAACTAAAAAAATAAAATATATATACATAGACATATATATATATATATATATATATATATATATATATATATATATATATATGTATATATATATATATACTCTTATATATATTATTTTTATTTTTTGAACATTCTTGATTAAGCGTAAATCAAAGGAAAAAAAAGGAAAGTCTACAGGTCTAGATGGTGTGAGAGTATGGAAATGTTACAGATGGAAGGCAGAGGGGGTGGAGAATAACTGTATAGGTTATATAATTTATGTTGGAGGAAGGAGGGGTTCCACAGGATTGGGGGGATGGTTGTTTGGGTTCCCCTGTATAAAGGGATAGGGGATAGGATGGAGTGTAGAGATTATAGGGTATTTGTCTTTTGAGTGTAGTAGGGAAAGTGTACATGGGAGAATACTAATTGAGAGAGGGTGAGAGATTTAACGGAAGAGAGAATGGGGAAGAACAAGGAGGATTTAGTGGGAAGGATGTGTGGATCAAGTATTCACAATGAAAATGCTTGTGGAGAAAGGTATAGAAAGGAAAGGGAAAGTGTGTAGATTGTTTTTTAGTCTGGAGAAAGCATATGTAGAGTGAAGAGTGGGAGGCAGAGGGGTGGAGGAATGGCTGTATAGGTTATATAATTTATGTTGGAGGAAGGGAGAGGTTCCACAGGATTGGGAGGATAGTTGTTTGGTTCCCCTGTATAAGGGGAAGGGGATAGGGAGTGTGGGAATTATAGGGTATTTGTCTTTTGAGAGTGTAGTAGGGAAAGTGTATGGGGGAATACTAATTGAGGGAGGGTGAGAGATTTAACGGAAGAGAGAATGGGGGAAGAACAAGGAGGGTTTAAGGAGTGAAAGAGGATGTGTGGATCAAGTATTCACAATGAAGATGCTTGTGGAGAAAGGTATAGAAAGGAAAGGGAAAGTGTATGGGTGTTTTTTAGATCTGGAGAAAGCATATGATAGAGTGAAGAGGGGGGAATTATGGAGGGTGCTGGAGGAATATGGAGTAGGGGGTAAATTAGGTAAAGGTATTAGGGCCTTTTATAAAGGGAAAGGGGATAGGATGGAGTGTGGGAATTATAGAGGTATTTGTCTTTTGAGTGTAGTAGGGAAAGTGTATGGGAGAATACTAATTGAGAGGGTGAGAGATTTAACGGAAGAGAGAATGGGGGAAGAACAAGGAGGATTTAGGGTGGGAAGGGGATGTGTGGATCAAGTATTCACAATGAAGATGCTTGTGGAGAAAGGTATAGAAAGGAAGGGAAGGAGTGTATGGGTGTTTTTAGATCTGGAGAAAGCATATGATAGAGTGAAGAGTGGGAGGCAGAGGGGTGGAGGAATGGCTGTATAGGTTATATAATTTATGTTGGAGGAAGGAGAGGTTCCACAGGATTGGGAGGATGGTTGTTTGGTTCCCCTGTATAAAGGGATGGGGATAGGATGGAGTGTGGGAATTATAGAGGTATTTGTCTTTTGAGTGTAGTAGGAAGTGTATGGGAGAATACTAATTGAGAGGGTGAGAGATTTAACGGAAGAGAATGGGAAGAACAAGGAAGGAGGAGATTTAGGAGTGGGAAGAGGATGTGGATCAAGTATTCACAATGAAAGATGCTTGTGGAGAAAGGTATAGAAAGGAAAGGAAAAGTGTATGGGTGATTTTTAGATCTGGAGAAAGCATATGATAGAGTGAAAAGGGGGGAATGAGGCAGAAGGGTGGAGGAATGGCTGTATAGGTTATATAATTTATGTTGGAGAAGGGGTAGTTCCACAGGATTGGGAGGATGGTTGTTTGGTTTCCCTATAAAGGGATAGGGGATAGGATGGAGTGTGGGAATTATAGAGGTATTTGTCTTTTGAGTGTGGTAGTAAGGAAAGTGTATGGGAGAATACTAGTGAGAGGGTGAGAGATTTAACGGAAGAGAAGGCGGGACAACAAGGAGGATTTCGGTCGGAAGGGGGGATGTGTGGATCAAGTAATTCTAATGAAGATGCTTGTGGAGAAAAGTATAGAGAGGAAAAGGAAAGTGTATGGGTGTTTTTAGATCTGGAGAAAGCATATGATAGAGTGAAGATGAGGGAATTATGGAGGGTGCTGGAGGAATATGGAGTAGGGGGTAAATTAGGTAAAAGGTATTAGGGCCTTTTATAGGAATAGCAGACTTAGTGTGCGAAGAATTATTAGGAGGGGAGAGTGAGATGTTTGGGGTAGAGAGAGGGTTGAGACAGGGATGTGTAATGTCACCGTGGCTTTTCAATTTATTTATGGAGAGTGTCTGCAGAGGAATGATGAGGGAGGGGAGAGGGGTGGAATTGATGGATAGGGGTGATAGATGGGAAGTGAACATGATACTATTTGCGGATGATACTGCCTTAGTGGCGAAGAATTCAGAAGGGCTGTAGTATTTGGTGAAGGAGTTTGAGAGAGTGTGTGGACAAAAGGGTCTTAAGATAAATCCAGGAAAGAGTAAAGTGTTAGTGTTTGAGGAGGAGGAAACAGATGAGGGGATGGGGTTAGAGATTAGAGTAGGAGGTGTAGTATTAGAAGAAGTAAAGGTTTTCAGATATTTAGGGATGGATTTGGGTAAGGAAGGAGGGATGAAGGAAGAGATAGATCACAGAGTAGGAGAAGGAATGAGAGCATTGAGTGGTCTGAGGGAATTATGGAAAGGGGGGGATTTATCACATAAACTTAAGATAAGTATGTTTGAAAAAATTTGTGTTCCAGCGGTACTATATGGGTGTGAAACATGGGGGTTGAATGCTAGGTCCAAGAAGAAGTTGGAAGTGTTTGAGATGAAAGGGTTGAGAGCGGTATGTGGGGTTAGTAAAAGAGAAAGGATTAGGAATAGGGTGATAAGAGAGAGATGTGATTGGAAGAATGGTTTGGTGAGAAGAGCGGAGAAGGGAATGTTAAGATGGTTTGGACATCTGGAGAGAATGGAGGAACAGAGGGTGGTTAGGAGAGTTTGGGAAGCGGAGGGGATAGGAAGGAGACCAAGAAGAAGGTGGATGGATGGAATAAAGGAAATGCTGGAAGAGGGTTGAGGGGGGAGGAAGGTAGGGTGTTGGCGAGAGAGAGAATGGAATGGAGGAGGTGGGTGAGGGCGAGATGAAGGGGGGTGTGATGAATTAGGGAAGCTGCACGTACCACTACCCCTCTTAAGCGGGAATAAGTGTTTATAAAAATAATAATAACAATAATAATATAATAATAATAATAATAATAAAAATATATATATATATATATATATATATATATATATATATATATATATATATATATATATATATCTATATATATATATATATATATATATATATATATATATATATATATATATATATATATATATATATATATATATATATATATATATATATATATATGGATAAACTTAAGATTCTTTCTGACCTCAAATCGATATTTAACTTCGAAATATCGAAGAAACCCATTTGGTAATAAACGAGATTAGTATATGATATTAGCAATTAATTAAGATGCTGATGAGAAAGATGCGAAATTTGGAAATATTAAAAATTTAATAATAAAGTAAAAAAAAAAAGCTCATTTGCATAACGAAAGAAAACGGGATTTACCACTAATCCTTGACGAATATTTCAAGGTGACGTAAAAATAATGTTGTGGGTAAAATACGTTCTGTATTTTTTTTTCATTTATAAAATTCTGTGCCAAAAATTATCCTGACACCTTTGCAATACAATTTTAGTTAAGCTAAACTATGAATAGTGTGAGGCTTTTGCTTTTGCGTTCGAATTTTGTGTTAAAAAAGCATTTCTTTTATAAATTATTTTGCTTCACCAATTTTACTAAATGAAAATTCTTTTAGATATATAAATTCATTAATTCAAATATTTAGTATAATAATAATAATAATAATAATAATAATAATAATAATAATAATAATAATAATAATAATAATAATAATAATAATAATAATAATAATAATAATAATAATGTCACTTTTTACAAATACGTATATTATTCATTAAATGTAGTACTTTCTTATTGTGCCAACGAATTTTCAATTACTTTATTTCCTGCTTATCTAGGAAAATGCCGATTCTATGTATACATAACAAAACATACATAACCTAAACTTAGAGGGCAATTAACCGCCACCTAACCTATATGGGTCGACGATGCATTAAAACTCAACCTAAACTATATGGATTGACGATGCAGTAAATTTCGACCTAACCTTCATGGATATACTTTGCCGTAACAGATTTTCTCTTGTTTCCGGGCAAGATTTTTGCACTACAGAAAATATCCTGAGACGTCGCTCTGTCTCTGGCGCTGCCAAACGTACGACGCCAGAAGAAGTACGATATTATTAAATAATTACTTTTTATATATATTTAAAATTTTTGATCCTGCTCATCAGCACTTAAATTTATTGTTAGTATCATATAATAACAATATATGTAAAAAAAAAACATTTATCTGAGCCATGAAACTCATAAGGACCGGAATGAGCTATATCTTATAATGACAAAAGTTAAATATATATATATATATATATATATATATATATATATATATATATATATATATATATATATATATATATATATATATATATATATATATATATATATATATATATATATATATATATAATATATATATATATATATATATATACTATATCTTATAATGACAAAAGTTAAATGTATAGTAATAGCACTTATCTCGAAACACAAAAGCTTCTTAAATACTCTCTTGAGGTATATTTTTTCTCTTCCTTTCTTTCTATTAGCGAACCTCACCTACAAAACACCAAATACCGGCCCCGTCTCCTTTCATGCGATCGTGGGTTCATAATTAAAACGAAGCTAGTACCAAATGGTTAACAGGGAAAATGATAGACAGGTGAAATGATCGACATTTGTAAAAGAAAATCTGGTTATTAAGAGTTTCTCTAGCAAATCCAATAAAACTTAACCAAACCTAACCTAACTTTTCCTAACGCTTGTGGCGGGCTGTACTGGCAAATTTTTTGATGTCGTGAGCTCGTGGCGACCATTTTACCTGTCGACCATTTGGGCTAGTCCCCCATTACTAGCTCAGTGGTAGAGCACTCGCTTAGCAAGCGAGGGGGCCCAGGTTCGAGTCTGGGTTGGAGCGAGAGAATGTGAGCTATTCTCTATTAATTCAAGCTTCGTCGCACTCAGACGCTAATGAGTACATTTGTGGTGTGCTTTGCTACAAATGGGAATTAAGTGGTGCCGATGTTAAGGCTATCCCACGCCCATCCTTTACCTTTACCGTTATGTAGGAGTGGTCCAACTAGTAATAGATAGTAAGAGCTAGTAATAACTAGCTTTAAAATTTTCTAAAAAAAACAAAATAAAGAAATGACTTACAAAAACGCTAAGTTTTTCGAATTTAAATTTGACTCCATTTTCTCTTTCTCAGGTCTTGATATCCGATTCGCTTTTGTTGCGAAATTGGAAAATAGTTGAGCAATTGGCCACAATTGTCTCATACTCCTTTTTCCATGAGCTTATGAAATAAAATATTATTATTATTATTATTATTATTATTATTATTATTATTATTATTATTATTATTATTATATTATTATTGATAAACAAGGATGAAAAAGTTCTCAAATGTCATAGAAGAGAGAGAGAGAGAGAGAGAGAGAGAGAAGAGAGAGAGAGAGAGAGAGAGAGAGAGAGAGAGAGAGAGAGAGAGAGAGAGAGAGAGAGAGAGAGAGAGAGAGAGAGAGAGAGCAGGTTTTGAAAGATTTCTAAGATAATATAATGGTTCTAAGCTAGATGAATTATTATAGAAATGGATATATATATATATATATATATATATATATATATATATATATATATATATATATATATATATATATATATATATATACTATATATATATATATATATATATATATATATATATATATATATATATATATATATATATATATATGTGTGTGTGTGGGTATGCGTGTGTGTGTTTTAGCATGCTCATAAGTTTTTGAATTTTTCTTAAAAACTTCACAATGTTTAAAATATTTCCAAAAATTTCTAGTATTAATAAACTATTCTTTAAATGCAAACAAACTACCTTTTTGAAAGTTTAAATCTTAGAAGTATTAGCAAATTCTTTAAGTATATTTTCTTGTATGTGTGAGCCTTGTGTGCACGAGAATTTCCCACATGTGTACATTGTATTTATTTTTATGAGTTCTGCGATCAACAGTAAATCCATCCTTAACAAATTATTTTTTTCCTCAAAGTTTTGAAAAGTAAAAATGTGGACCATATATATATATATATATATATATATATATATATATATATATATATATATATATATATATATATATATATATATAAAGCATAACGAAAAATAAACATATATATATATATATATATATATATATATATATATATATATATATATATATATATATATATATGGCCAAGCATCCCGAAAAGTTCAGGCATGTAACTAGAAAACTATAACATATACACGAAAATAAATATCATTTTATTAATCAGGAGACATTTTTACCGCAGAAATTAAAAAAAAAATTAATTTATTCTAACATTATTAATAACTCCATATTAATATTAGTAAAAGTACAGGCTCTGCACTTGAAAGACCTTGGAAGCTGCAGTCTCGAGAGAAAAAGTTGCCAAATGTCGCTGTACAATATAATTGGAGAAAATATTATTTTTTTCTTTTTATATCCTTCTTAGGGGGTTCGAGCCGACGGAGGGACAGAGGGGGGACGAAGTCCCCCCCGTCGTCCCCCGGTAGGCCGAGAAACCCCGACTCTCTCTACCGTTCTTGTTTACCCGTGGGTATTTGTCCGTTTTAAAAAGAAAAAATTCAACATTTGGCAACTTTCCGTCTCACTCGTGAGTAAGTCGCATCTTTGATTTATCAAAAAACTGTAAATTTTTCAACAATTTTTAACAATTTTAATTTTTTAAAAAGCGTTATTTTTTTTATTTTTTTTTAATTTCTGCGGTAAAAATGTCTCCTGATTAATAAAATGATATTTATTTTCGTGTACCTGTTATAGTTTTTTAGTTACATGCCTGGCCTTTTCGGGATGCTGACCTATATATATATATATATATATATATATATATATATATATATATATATATATATATATATATATATATCTATATTTTTATATATATATATATATATTTATTTATGCTATGATATATATATATAGCAACAACCTGCTGTATATGCTGCTGCTATGCTGCTGCTGCTAACTAACCTTATATATATATCCACAGGGGGTGTATTGATTTTGTTATGGTGTTATATCTTGGTGAATAACCTGGAACATATAGTGACAAGAACCAATGAATGGGGGACTTTGTACTAATATTTGCATTGTCAGTATAAAATCTTTAATTTTCTCTATCCTCATTTTTTGAATTATCTATATCTTTCAATCCCCCTTCTCCATACAGACACTATTTTTTTTTTTTTTTTGAATTTCCATATATTCACTTTATCTTACTCTCAGTTCCTTCAAGTGCTTGAATGTGAATTTCTCCCCTACTTCCTGTCTCAGCCACTTGGGCTATCCGATGAGTTTTCATTTCATCTCACACCCCCGTGGATGAGGGAACAGGAGAAAAACGGGTCCTTTACCTCCTCTTTGACCGGACGCCAATTGTAGCCGACCAAGGCTAACCACTGATGAGGCTGTTCTGTACTTTGGTGTATAATTTCGGGCTCTACGCGAAGACATAAGGTGCCGTATGGTACACGGGGGGGGGAGAGTGAACCATTCTAGAGTTCGGGAGGATCTCTCGAGGCCACATACGCAGCCTACCCTACGGGGTGGGATTCGGGAGATTGTGTGGGTCTCTGGCCTACAACCCGTTGTGGGGAGAAGGATTACCCTTCCTTATGAAATATACATCTTTCCAGCCCATCCTGTTATTTACTCGTTTCATTTGTTTTTTTATAATTGTTCATTCATGGAGACTTAAGTTCGTGGTTTAATATTTTTATGGAAAAGTTAACTAAAGAAGGGTGAGAATAACATCAACATCCATTACCATCCGTCTGGTTCCCAGCCAGACCCCACCGCTTCCTACTACTAGACCAGCAGGTACCTTTACTTTTCTTCCTTACACCTGAGGGTCCTTTACATAATTCCAGCGATTCGTCGACTGGTATGCCTCTAACACCCCAGGTGCCCAAACGGTTAGGGCAGTCCCGCAAAAGTGCCCCACGTCATGGTCGTTCTCATTAGTTTACCCCTTACGCTGCAGCCCTTCCAGGAATGCCAGCGGATACATCAGTCCCGATATATTACAAACTGTGATCCTCTACCTCCAAAGCTCTTACTGAGCAAAGAACAATTCTTAGCGATGCACTTGAAGAAGCTTTAAGAGTTGAAGACTCCAGTCACATTAATGAGAAATTGGTCCCTTCTCGTTCAAGCTGCTAATCGGAATCAAAGTTCTATTTTGTCATCCTGAACATCTCAAGCAAACATTCCTCATTTCTACTCCTGAAGAAATAGGAAACGCTTGTAAAGGCACTATTTACTCCTTTGAACAAAAAGACTAAGATAATGCTGTCATTATGAGAAATCTCCAGCAGAAAAGTTCCGTTACAAGCATTTATAGATTTTCCCTGTAGTCGGGACTCTCCTGACACTCCAAATCCTCGGTTACTGCTGACCTTTTAATACCCCTCATCCACCTACAAAGGTGAAAATAGGGTTCACAAGTTACAATGTTCGCACATTTATCCCTCGATCCAGACGTTGCTTTAAATGTCAACGGTTCGGTCATCCCCGAAAATACTGTAGGGGACCGGATGACTTATGCCCAGTTTGCGGAGAATTATTTCACACTCCCTGTAAAAATACACCACACTGTAACACTGTGGAGGCCCCTACAGTGGTTCTTCCTTCAAATGCCCTTATCTGTTTGAACAGGAGGTTTTGGAGTTATGTACCAAACATAAATTGAGCAGGAGAGATGCCATACGACAGCTCAAAGAAAAATATCCTACAAGACAAAGGCAATCTTACGCTACAATTGCAACAGTCCCCATGCCTCCGTGTGTTAATCTACCCGTCACACCCCCATCCTAGCAGAACTCCTCTCCCAAATCCCAGGTTAACTCGGGCAGTTACTCTAACCTGTCTGCCTGTGTTGCCCACTCTACCAACTCCTCAAATAGTACAAAAGCAGCCCTTGAACCAATCTCCCGTCCAAAATGCCATCAACAACCCTATCCCGAGTACTAGTTTTCAACAAACCAGCAATGAAACTAAGTTAGTTCATCCAAGACAAAACTAGGAAAACATTTCCTGCTAAGACACTATCCCATACCTACCCAATAGGTTCTCCATACTCACGCAAGAGGACCGTCTCTTTGTCCTTTAATACGCCTCCCACTATTACTCGTATTCCTGTAAAAGATGTTCCTAAACACAAAGAAAACAATAATCACCAAGCGAAAGATTATTCGTTAAAATACGAAGCATCCGAATTTCTAAACAAAAACACACTAACCCCAGACGCAAAAAAAATGCAGCATGGAAGAGACCTCGCCATAAGTCTATTCCAGAGACAAAAGCAATGAGTTAATAGATTGTACCCAAACAATCACGGCTATCGAACAACCCACCAATCAACCCTCTAATAGTTTGCTAGACTCCTCCAGCTCTTCTGAATCTTTCTATAATTCTTCCGAATTTCCTATCTCAGCACTCTCAAAGGATTCTATGCCCTAGCGGATGAAATGGATAACTGCTCCCAAATACAGCTTGATGTGATGACCCACTCTCTTTCTAATGCTTCCTGCGCTTCCGAGAGAGGCGAATGGAAAACTGTCCAACGTAAACGCCGCAAATGCCCTAAGCGCTCTGGATCTGTTGGAGGCATGAAAGGGGACCCAGATGTCTCCATTCTTAAATCAGATTGTCCAATCTCCCAAAATCACTCGCATGATGAACTACTGGCAAAATCTCCAGTATCAGACCTTGTCAACCCAACGAATCCTATATTGGAACCTAATATTGCAACCCAAACACAATTTCAAAAAGATGACACCTTCCTTCCCCATTTCCATGGAAACGACTCCATATCCCCCACACATTTCTGAATCTACTTGCTTGGTAGATACTGATACCGCTCCCATTCCTAAACATGAGCATTTTGGTTGCTCTTCCAACGACCAACCAAATCTACACAATAATATGGATTTGGTTGAACTCAATTTATCTCGCATTTATGGCAAAGCCCCTTCACCAAATACCACTTAAAACTCTCCGAAAAGCGGTCGTTAAACCCAAATCCCTGTTGTATGATTTCTATACCACCAGGATTTCCCCTCCCCGTCAAGACCCACGTCTCAGCCTTTCCTCGTCATCTGAATCCACCTCCAACACTACCCCTAGTCACATAGAGACAATTTCCTCAAAAAGACCATCCTCACAACATTTATAACAACATAGCATGGCCACCTTCCTTCAATGGAATTGTCGTGGCTACTACTCTACTTGAAGACTTGTTCAACGAATAAACATGTGCACCAAAGTGCATATGTTTGCAGGAACCTCGACTATGTCATCGCGACTTCTTCCAACCGCCGGAATATAAATCGCCGATAACCTCTATAGAAAGAGGTGACAATGATAGGAGGTGCAGGAATACTCATTCATAAATCTGTCTTTATTCTCCAGACTCTAGACTTCCTGCAGTGGCAGCACGAATTCATCTTTCCACCGACCATACTGTCTGCTCGATCTATTATTATTATTCGCCTGGTTATATATATATATATATATATATATATATATATATATAGTATAGTATATATATATATAATGATTATATAATATAATATAGATATGTAAATATTATATATATATATAGATATAGATAATATAAATATATATATATATATATATCGCCTGTATATATATATATATATAATATATATATTAGTGATGGACGATTAATCGTCATCGTCATATTTTTCTCAATCGTCATCGTCAATTTTTGCCGATTAATTGAACAAATATTAAGAATTGGATAATATTAAACTCAATATATATATTATATATATATATATATATATATATATATATATTATATATATATATATATATATATATATATATATATATATATATATATATATATATATATATATATATATATAGATATATTTTTTTTTTTTTTTTTTTTTTTTTTTTTTTTTTTTTTTGCTTTATGGTATGTAAGACATTCCAATGCCTAATGGTTCGCCTTTCTGTTCTGCGTTCATATCCATACTCATCCTCCAGACATATTAGACACACCACCTTTTATACACATATCACATACACATACTTAAATCCACACCCCTCTTCTAGACAACATCTTACAGACATCCTATCCCTTATATCTATGGGAGAGAAAAAATTGCCGACATCGTATGTCCCGCGTGTCGAGAAGGGCGACTAGGACGTGGTGTTAGGTTGGCTGCCCCACTACCACTTTATTTTTGGCCCAGGAATGTGTTATTGCATGCCTCGGAGAAGGTCGTGATCGCCGTAAGCGGCCTTCGATCTTTCGACGAAAATGTATGAATCGTATGGGTACATGGAATGTCGAGAAATAAATGTTGAGAAGAGGAGAGAGGTGATGGATGTATTTAGAAAGGGAAAATTTGGTTTGCTCGCTGTGACTGAAACAAAGATGAAAGGAAACGGTAAAAATGAGTGATGTGGTGTGAAATGTGTTTGTGTTGGTGTGGAAAGGGTGATAGAAGGATTTACAATTCTGATGAGTGACTTGTGGTAGAGAGCTATGGATAGATTTTGTGTGTGAGTCCTAGAATTCTAAAGGTTAAATTAAGTCTGAAAGGTCAAGGGGTGTGTGGTTGTGATATATGGTCCATCTGAGGGGTAATGTTGAAAAGAGTGCTTTTTTGGGATAATTTGAATGATTTTTGGATGGGGGCGAGTAGGAGATTTATTTGCTACATATCTGCCCACCCAATGATTTTTTTTTTTACAGTTGTCACCACCACTCATGGGCAGAGCCCTATTCAAGAAGGGGGTGTAGTACTCTCAAAACTCAAAAGTTCACCCTCTAGCGCAAATTACGCATATGAGCACAGACGTGGGCTTTAAAGTGATTAGGTTAAATTCAGCAGGAAATACAGAAGATGGAAGAGAATTCCACAGAACAGAGGTGGTGGAAAGAAGGAAGCACCACAGCGAACTAGCCTGGAGTTACCAATGTCAACATAAAACTCGTGCACAGATACAGCACCCCTTGTGCTACGAGGGCGTCGTAAAGGTGATGGTACGCGAGTGAAAAGTTCCCTCGAGAACCTGCCGCTGTGGTACCTATAAGATAGAGATAAAACACCAACATCGCCTCGCAAAGATAGAGGGTCAAGTGAACTGGAAAGTATAGAACAGTTTATAAGCCTTATAGCCTTTGACTCGACCCTGTCCAAAAGCCGGGTGAAACCAGAGCCCCCCCCTACAAGATATGAGAGCAGTACTCCATACATGGGCAGATGAGACCCTTGTATAGCTGGAGCAACTGAGAAGAGGAAAAAAAGTCGGTCTAAACAGAACTTCCAGCTTCTTTTTGGCCGCCCTAGCAACCATTGTGATGTGAGGTTTCCAAGACATTTTTTTATTTATGTTAAGGCCAAGGATGTTTATATTGTCAACATGGAGAAGACGAGAGAACCGGTCGAAAAGGGAGATAGGAAAAGCTAGAAGGTGATTTTGGAGGAAGGAGATTTGCATAGAAAGTTTGGATTTTAAAAAATTGAATTTCACAAGGTTGAGACGATTCTATCCAGATCAGCGAGAATAGAGTCGGAAAGATTAAGGCGAGAGGCAATTCTAGAAGTAAAAGAGGGAGCAGAATTGATACGAGTTGAAGAATGAAGGGTCGAGTCATTGGCATGTGAGTGGATAGAGTTAGAGGTGCAGGTGAGAAGATCATTAATGAAAAGAAGGAATAAAGTAGGAGATAACCCAGAACCCTGAGGAACACCACTATTGACAGAAAAAGATGAAGTCGCCGCCCCATCAACAACAGCTGACATTGAGAGATTTGAAAGAAAGCTAGACATAAGTAAGCAAAGAGAAAGAGGAACCCAAAGGAGGGGAGCTTGGAGAGCAGTGACGCGTGCCATACTCGGTAAAATGTTTTGTATATGTCAAGCGCCACCACACAAGTCTTCCCTTAGTTCCTAAGAGCGAAAAAACATAATGTCATCCGGGCCACCCGCCTCCCTAAAGTTCATAGATTTCAGGGGCCCATGCACCCTATCAAATGTAATCGCAGGCAAAGGCATAGGACACCTGAGAGGGGAAGGAATAGGAAGAGGAATGCCAGAATCGTCCAGGGTTGAGTTAGAGGAAAATAGAAGGCCGAAGAGATTGTCCTTTTCAGTTGGAGAATTAGCAACAGAATCATCAGATTGAATAAGAGGAGAAAAGGCAGATTTACAGAAGTTGCTAGAGATGTTTTTGGCAAGAGGCCAGAAAGGGTTTGTCAGTAGGAGAAACCAAGTGAGGTTAGCGCACTTTCGTTTGATGAAAGCCAGCTCGTCGTCGAAGAGTATCCCTGCAACGATTTCTACCTGAATGAAAATTAGCGAGAGTGATAGGAGAACGAGAATTTTTCCACCCCCGATACGCACGGTTTCTAGCCTGAATGACCAGAGAACAAGCACAATCGAACCATGGATTATGAGGAGAGAAAGATTAGTTGAAGAAGGAATTGCTCATCCCAGCAACGATTACAGCTCGCCTACTTTTATTCTTTTAAATCTATACATGCCAATTCAGTTATTTCTTTACTGAGGTAGCCAATTTAATATCATCAGCAAACTTAGAAACCATATACATGAAGTCCGCTTGGTCTAAATATTTTAAAAATAACATATATGAGGAACAGCACTTTGACCTAAGAAATCGTTACGGACCACAACATGTCTCCTCAATTCCATTAATAAATACTTTCATTTTCATTATTAACTATTATTATTTTATTATTATTATTATTATTGATTATTATTATTATTTATTATTATTAGTATATTATTATTAAAAACTTCCTTTTAACGTTGCTTTATCCCCTTTTCATAGGCAGAGATGGGCAGTACCGGAATACATGTCCCGCAAAAGGTACTTGTATCGGGCGATACATTTTGTACCGGTATCGGTATCGCCAACACTGTTGCTAAAGTACCGATGTATCGGTATCGCCCAACCAATTTTTATGTACCGATACCGAAAAATTCGGTACTTTTAATCGGTACATTTATTTTGTATATAATTTAATAGTAAAATATGATATATATATAATAGTATATATAGGTAAGTATAAGATATGATAAGATATAAGATAGGGATATATAATAGATTATAAGATATATAATATAATAAAAAGAAGAATAATGAAGAATAAGGTAATAAAGTATAAGTAAAATATATAGTATAGGATATAATAATAAATAGATAATATAAAGATATAGATAAAAAAGATATATATATATAATGAAGTATAGGTAATATAATATATAGAATTAATATAGACTATAGAGATAATAATAAATAAATAAATGAAAAGATAAAAAATATATATAATATATAGATATATATATAATAAAATAGTAAAAAATATATAAAATTAATATTAAGAGAAGTGTACGACATGACAGAAAAGAGGACCAAGAATACACGATAAGATTAACTCATATTTTTTTAGATAGCAGATACAAGATACCGATACCGATACCGATACTGATTAAAAATTAAAAATATAATAAGAATACACAGTAATAAGATAAGAGGAACATATTGTGCACTGCTAAGGCACTCAAGAGATTGACATTCCCAGTACAACAATAAGACCTTAGTCATTTTGAATTTCGAATAT
>JABUQX010011789.1:0-20375 GCA_015478945.1 Trachelipus rathkii | reverse complement strand
AAGTCCTTGGTCTTGATCATTTATGTATATGAGGAACAATAGTGACCCAGTACTGAACTCCCTGTGGGGTCACCACAACTTCATATTTCCCATTGCAGATAGGCCTTATTGACCATTTGAAAAAAAGTCGTGGTGTAGAACGTTTTGATATCTTTATAAGTTATCTTGTCTTCCATCAATTGAAGATTATCATGTAATTGTAAAATTTACAACTTTCAAATTTTCAGTATAATATGTAATATTAAAACTATTCTTTTTTAATTTTTTTAGTTAAACATAAACCATAGTTTATACGTTTCTCTTAAAATTTACATACATGCGTTAAAGAATTTCTCTGGGTATTGAACATTAACATATTTCTATCAATAAAAGTATTGTCTATCTTAAGCTTTACGTGTGTGTGTGTTTGTGTGCGTGGTGTGTGTGTATGTTGTGTGTGTCGTATTTTGTGTATGTGTGTGTGTTACAGTGTGTATTGCGCATGTGTAAGTGTGTGTGTGTGTGTTGTGGTGGTGTGTGTGTTGTGTGTGTGTGTGTGTGTGTGTGTGTGTGTGTGTGTGTGTGTGTGTGTGTGTGTGTGTGTGTGTTCAACTTAGGATAGATCCTACAGTCTATCTAAACCTGTTGCTGCGCTTAAAATGGCATTCTACATGTGAGGCCCTTCTTATTCATTTGTATAAGACGATTGAACTATTCTTTATTTCTTTTTCTATCCTTCTTCTTCTTCTTCTTCTTCTTCTTCTTCTTCTTCTTCTTCTTCTTCTTCTTCTTCTTCTTCTTCTTCTTCTTCTTCTTCTTCTTCTTCTTGCTCGACTATACTTCTTCTTCTCCTTCTTTTTTATTCTTCTTCTTTCTTCTTCTTCTTCTTCTTCATCCTCTTCATTAATTAATTTTATTATTATTATTATTATTATGTTATTATTCTGACACATTATATTACATATGATTAAAAAATATTAATTCTCAACATATTATTATTTATTATATCTAATTATATTATTATTATCTATTATATTATTATTATGAGCTATTATTAATTATTTATTATTATTTTGTTATTATTATTATTATTATTATTATTATTATTATTATTATTATTATTATTATTATTATTATTATTATTATTATTATTATTATTATTATTATTATTATTATTATTATTATTATTAATTATTATTTATTATTATTTATTCCGTATATTTGGTAAATATTGATTAAAAGTATTTTACTATTTAAGAAAGCGGTTCGATATCAAATTAGATTATATAATTCATTACATTTTACTTTAAGATGGAGAAAAATCTTAGGTCATTTTGAAATCTTTTATTATTGCTCTCTCAACTTTAAAGAAGAGTTACGCAATGCATATTCTTTGGTCTTTGATCTAAAACCATTTGTTTTATTTAGTGTTTACAGTTTATTAAAAAGAAGTAACACCATCTATAAAAAATTTTACTACGGCTCTGGCTCCACCCAAAACCTTGCAGCTCCGCGGCTCCGGCACCGCAGCCCTGATCATGTTCTCTAGATATCTCATTTATTATACTTGCTATTATATATTTGATCAAACGCTTCTTTGAAAGTTAGTAAAGAATTTGATCGGGTGAAGTACGTATCTTAACTAAAAAATTTAGATGGAGAAGGACAGGAATTTTCATTTTAAAACTTGACACATTGGCGATAAATGTTTCATGCAAATTGCTTGTCTGTAATTTGATATATATGTTCATCCAGTATAAGAATCATATTATACTTTAATGTTATATCGAAGTATGTAGTCTCATATCATTCATTCACTGAAGCCAATGCACATATCCTATGGCAATGCACGTTACCAGCTACACATATAGTACGCATTTTATTATGATTACGAGGTGTATAAGGACACCGTGAAGAAAAATCTGATGTATAACTAGAAAATGTACATCATGTTTTTAAAATAAACCAACACCTTTGAATACAAGCTAAAAGACCCATAGCTACATCCTCGACTGTATTACAAACACGGTTAACGTGAAGAGGGTTGTTACACAACTAACAATTTTCAAGGACATGATTCCATATACTATGAAAATCGTGACGTCACAGCTTCCTGAATTTTCAGGAAACTCCGAAATAAAGCATGAAACATTTTATAAACTTTAGCTTTTCAATTCTATACATATGACACTACATTTCATTTTATATATATTATATATATAATTAAATATAATTTATTTAATAAGTAACTTAAAAAATAAAAAAAAAAAATTATATATATATAGTATTACATATATATATTATATATATATATATATATATATATATATATATATAATCTCATATGAAAATAAGTTTTAAATTAAGGGGGGAATGAAAACCAAGTTTTCATTTTATAACATAATTAGAAACTACATAATCATTAACATATAAATTTTTTTACATCAAATATATTCGCAAGTTCATTAAAATAAACAGTTTAAAAACCATATAATGAAATAAAAACAATAGACTCCACATAAATTGGAATATTGAGGTTGAACAGTTAACATAAAGTTTAGTTTTTGCATAACTTACATTATTATATTTTAAAAAAGAAATTGCATAATGATTACTCAACATTGAAGTTTTAAATGCTGAGAATCAAGAAAATCTTCGACACTGTTTCCTTTACTACCTATCCCCCTCTTTTACTAATTCTATAGATAATCCTTCTTCTCCCGGGCAATGCCGTTGTTCATTCTCCTTAAAGCCTCCCCCAGCTCCTCTTTCGTAATTACCCTCGCTTCCTCCTCCGGTCTCACCTCTGCGCCCTCCTCCTTCTTCCCCTGACCCTCTTCACCCAAAGGTTCTCCAAAATATTCTGTCCACCTCTTATTTATATCTTATGGTCTTAGCAACACCTCTCCCTGTTCATCCTTTATGTTGGCTACTTTTATCTCTGATCTCCGGTAGGTCTCCGCTAATCTGAAGATCTTTTTCTTCATCATTAGCGCCCTCCCTCCTGCCCTCATATATATACTATATATATATATATATATATATATATAATATATATATACGTTATATATATTATATAATATAATATATAGTATATATATATATATATATTATGATAATATAATATTAGTATAGTATATATATATACTATCAGAGGTGACCTCTCTACTCGCTGCTACTCATGCTCAGCACGAGGTTACATTATAAAACGATCTATTTTTGCAAATTTTACAATGTTCTAAATTCTTCTTATTTTTTTATATGGCGAAAGTTGGTCAAACAAATGAAATTATTATGCAAAATAAAAAAAGGTAAGAATAAGCGCTATTAAATAACTTTTAAGCCATTAAAAATGGCGGCAGTATGCCCATAATCAGGATGGCGAGACGGCGTCTGTGAAACTTAGATTGAAACTTTAAATATTAAAGTTTAATTTTGGAATCTACTATAGAAAAGTTAGAAAAAGAAACGGTTTAGAAGAAAGAACTCTATTATAATATATATATATATATTATATATAGTATATATAGTATATATATATATATATAATATAATACTATATATTTATATATATAATAATATATAGTATATATATTATATATATATATATATATATATATATATATATAATAATATATATATATATAATATACATATATATATATATATATATACTATATATATATATATAATATTATATATATATATTAGTATAAACTATATATATATTATTATATATATATATATATAGTATATAATTATTATATATATATAATTAGAGAGAGAGAGAGAGAGAGAGAGAGAGAGAGAGTAGAGCGAGCAACGATGAAAAGTTACTTGAGTCGCCACTGATATATATATATATATATAAGTATATAATATATCTATATATATATAATATATATGATAATATATTATAATATATATTATATATATTATATATATATATATAGATATTATATATATACCTATATATATTATATTATATTATATATACATATATTATATATATATATATATATATAGATTATATATAGTTATACTATATATATTATATACTATTATTATATTATATTATATATATATATATATATAATATATATATATATATATATATATATATATATATATAATATATATATATATATATATATATATATATATATATATATTTATACAAATTCAGGTCAGCCTCTAGAAGAGTAACGCAAAAATTTCTTCATTCCAGTTCTCATATATCAAAAACAACAAATAGCTACAGGGAAAAGGAATACATTGCTGGAATGCTGGTCCAATTTTAGGGCGGAAAATGTAAAAAAAAAAAAAAAAAAAAAAAAAAAAAAAAAAAAAATCTCAAAAACTACAATAGCTACAGCGAAAAGGAATACATTTTTGGAATCCTGGTAAAATTTTACATAGTAAAATGTAAAAAAAAAAATGAAAAAAATATTGTTAATTTATGTAATATGATTAGAGAGCCTTTTAGAGACCTTTTATTGGTTACTCGTTAAAATAAATAGACTTTCTATTAAATTTTGCTTTTTTTTTTTAACTAAAGAATACCCGAAGGGTATACCGCACCGATGGCAGGAGTCGGGGTCTCTCGGCCTTCCGGGGAACTACGGGGTAGGACTAATTCCCCCCCTCCGGGGAGGGTCTCCGGAACCCCCGCTCTTTGGTATTTGGGTGTCGCGGGGGTTCCTCCGCCCCTCCCCTACGGTATGGAAACGTCCCCCCTGTGTTTTCCCGTCGGCTCGAGCCCCTACATTGCCGTGTACATACTTTACAAATATATATATATCTATTATGTCCCCTGCTCCTAAAAAAAATAGCATAATTATTTATTTATTTATTATTATTTTTTTTTTTTTACATTTTTCTTAACAAAAATTTTACAAGGATTCCAAAAATTTATTCTTTTTTGATTTAGCTATTGTAGTTTTTTAGATAATTTTTTTTTTTTTTTTTTTTTTTATCGTCTTTTTTTTTAAAACATTTTCCGCACTAAAATAAAATTGAGCCAGCATTCCAGCAATGTATTTCCTTTTCCTGTAGCTATTGTAACAGTTTTTTGAGATATCTGATCTGAAAAAATAATATTTTTGGCTGTTAATGAAATACTATAACCATATATATATATACTTATATATATATATATATATATATATTATATATATATATATATAATATTATATATATATATATATATATATCTAGATTATATTATATATATATATGTGTGTGTGTGTGTGGTGTGTTGTGTGTGTGTGTGTGTGTGTGTGTGTGTGTGTGTGTGTGTATGCGCGCCCTTCTTTAAAGTAGCAATGAAATTTGTTTTTAACTACTATTTTAAAACTTTTATTACTTTTATTAGTCTCTTCTGTACTTAATTCTGCGGTTTTCAACTGTTTTTAAAAAGGATACTTTTTCTGTAATTTCGGTTTCATTGTCTTTATAATTTTCATCAAATAAAACGAAAAATAATAATAATAATAAAAAATAAAGAAGAAAAAGAAGAAGAAGAAGAAGAAGAAGAAGAAGAAGAAGAAGAAGAAGAAGAAGAAGAAGAAGAATCATTATAAAATTGGTAACTAAGGGAAACAGAGAAAAGACTCTCTCTCTCTCTCTCTCTCTCTCTCTCTCTCTCTCTCTCTCTCTCTCCTTCTCTCTCTCTCTCCTCTCTCTCTTCTCTCTCTCTCTCTCTCTCTCTCTCTCTCTCTCTCTCTCTCTCATTTCCGGAATTTCTTCCCTGCTTTTGCTCTCTTTCCTCCAATATATTATAAACCTTTTTATAGTTTTAGAAAAACGTAAATTATATTTAATTATGAAAAGAAAGGGATTATGTTTTAAAGTCTATTTCCGGAATTTCAAAGCAGCAGTTTTTTTATTTACATTTTTAGAATTAAATTAACCTGTATTATGTGAGTAAATTAACCTTAATTATTTTATTTGAATTTTATTATTTTATTATTTATTATTATTATTATTTATTATTATTATTATTTATTATTATTATTATTTATTATTATTATTATTAAGCGTCATTTTTATGTTTATTAATCTTATTATGTAAGCATAACTGTATTATTTTGTGAGAATAAAGTTATTTTGATTATTTTGATTTGATTATTATTATTATTATTATTATTATTATTATTATTATTATTATTATTATTATTATTATTATTATTATTATTATTATTATTATTTATTATTATTATTTATTATTATTATTATTATTATTATTATTATTATTATTATTATTATTATTATTATTATTATTATTATTATTATTATTATTATTATTATTATTATTACAAGCGGTGAGATTACTTCTCATTGGCCATATATGGAGTGTTGGGTACATCCCATTGCACTCCAGATTCCAATGATAAAGATGTTCGCTCTCTTGTAAACATCTTTCCTACACATGAGTAGACTCTCCTTTATTCAAGCACCATAAACACTATCTAAAAATAGCAATGGCACAACCAGCTTCGGAGAAGCCAAGAGAATCTACTTCCAATAATAGCCCCTCATCCACCCATCCCCCAATTATCACTAGGGAGTTGAGGACCCCCGTTGGGGGGGTTGGTGTCGTCATGGAATTGCCGTTCTGTACTAGTGTATGGTCTTCTTTCTTCAATAATTTCTGCAAACTTAGATGTCTTTTCTCTTATTTCCTCTCTGTTAAACATCACCTATCCTGCTTTAGACAACATCTCTTATTCTTGACAGAAACTCAGGTTCTGGAATGTTCTTATAGCAAATCCTAATCTGATCTATCTTACTGTTTTCATCTTCAGTTTTCTGCCAAACACAGTTATTGAGCTTTCGTGTGCAATGAAGTTGATTTGGAGTGTTCTGAAATTACTACCTTATGAATCAGGCTATCTTATCAATCTATAATGAAATTTATTTGTTCTGAATATCTCTCTTCTAATTCTGCTGACTATTCCAAATTCATCAACTACTTAAACTTAAAACTGAGAACATCTCTCGTGTTCTCCGCTCTCAGAGATCATCATACTTCGTGATTTCAACGTTCACCACCCCTAATGGCTTTCGCCTAATGGTCAAGATGCAACTAGTGAACTTTAACTACTATCTCCCTATACACAGATTGACACTACGCAATTGGTGCAGCTCCCAACTAGTATTCCTACGTGAAGATGTACCCAACATCCTAGACATTTTCTTAATTTCTTATTTCTTATCCTTATTCTGTTAATCTCTATCCTCCTCTGAGTTCCCCCGATCGTCTTCCTATCTCTATATTCTGTTTTATCTCTTTAAGATTTCCGCAGGAAAGACCCACATTTACGGCGAGGAACAGTTTTTGGCATTTTGATGCTGCAAATTTGTCAGACATTTTTTGACTTCCAATGATATGACTACATCTTCGATAGGAGGGAACGACCCTCGGAATGGGCAGAAACCCATAGCCGAATCGATTCTTTCCCTTCAACCAAATCTAACAAACCTTGGTTTAACCACGGTTTAACTTTGCTTTTTCTCGTTCGGTTCGCCACATAGACGCTGCTCTCAGAAATGACCATCATCTGCAAACTCCAAACACTCGTGCAACATATATTTCTTCCTGGAGTCGTTCAAAATCTATTCTCCATTTCTTCGTAGAAAATGCAATAGTCTTTCTGGTTTCTCATCTTCACGTCTTTTCTGGCGTTTTTCAAAAAATGCAAACACAAACTTTGCTTCTTCAACTTTCCCTCCTCTAATATCTTCTGACTTCACAACTACTGTTTTATTTCCTGCTAAGCTGAACTTTCTAAAAACTTTTCTATAGTATATAATATAAATAACGGGACTCTATAATGATACAAAATTAAATGACTATCTACGAACTTTGCAACAAAATTTTAATAAACTTTATGTAATAATTATATAATAAATATAAGAATAGCAGTATTCAAGCTCAAGTGGTAATGAAGATATCTAATAGCTTTGTCAGACAGAGAAATGGTGCATCACATGGGTTATTGAAGTACTTAGGGTCGAAGAGCGAGAGAAACGTGATGAATCAATATTTTCTCTATAACATCACTAAATGCATATTCGTACTTCACTCACTAAACAGACGATTTAAATAGTATATAATTGGATAAGTTCGATGCCATTTGATATCAGAGAGAAGATATCTTCTCACAGGCATCTAGACTTATGGGAATTATATATACGTAGCGCTAATGTCGAGCTCCTAGTCGGATAAATTAAGTCGTTAGGACTCCAACAGTTGGAAACTCAAAAGTGCTACATTAATATTCTTGACGATGCATAAATATCTCAACTGAAAGGAATTCAGATTATTGAACTAATATTATAATCATCATGAGTAGAGATAGAACTGTAATTTATATAAATTAAATATTAAATAATAATAATATAATAATAATTATTAATAATTAATAATTTAAATATAATAATAAGTAAATAAATTAATATTAACGAAAATATTTAACTATACGCATAATTTTGCGTGCATAAAAACACGGGAGTCATGTAATCTGCTAGAGTCAGTAGATATGATGTGATGGGGAATACGAGGGGCATTACCTATATACTATCATCAGTACTCAAAACCTATATCTAGCATTGAGACATGATATTACGACTAAAGTGTCATGGTCTTATTAAGTAGAATATGTTACATAGAGACGGATAATGAGTCATCTAAGTAGGAGTTTTGTTTTTATTATCATATATATATACACCCATTATTTATGCGTAAGCAAAGCTGATGATAGGGATATTTCACTTTGAATAAAATTATCAATAAGTGAATAGTATACGCATCAGCCGAACAACGAGAGATATTATATTTCTTAAAAGGGACTGAAGAAAGTTGAAAGTTGAACAGTAAATGGAGGAGAATCCTATGTAAAAATCGTTAGTCATGAAATGACCAGCCACAAGTCAACCTGGAAGTGCATCATGCGATAGGTCAGTAGTAAATAGTCCGAGATTCCCTTATGAGTAAAATATAAGTTATATTGTAGAAGATAGTAATTAACTGAAAATTTCGTTGAGCCACTGTATAAATTTATATTAGAGTACAATTAACCTAATAAGTATTCAGGTAATGTCACGGGAACAATCATTTGTAAATATAATTTTTTGTATATAATATTAATATTAAATATAATAATATTATACAGTATTATATTATAAATAGAATAAGAGTGCATGTACAAGATAGGGTAGCACATTGCCCCATGTAAATAATACAGATTCATATATAATTAGTCCAAAGTAGTATTATATATAGTAGAGAAGAATGAAACGCGCGCATAGCTAGAACAGACGCACGTACGAGTTAATGCGCCGTCCGTGAACGCCACTTCAAAGAGCTCACAGCAGCGCACTGAATGCTTAGCATCCTTCTAACTATCGTAATCACAGGTGAGAAGACGAGAAATACACTACTCAATTCACGTACCAGCTGGCATTCATCGTATCAATAGGATGTTAGAAAGCTCAGCCTCGGAAGAGTGTCATATTAGAGGCGCTAAAGCATTATCCCCAGCATGAAGGTCACTCTTCGGCGTACCACATCGTTAAATGAACCGGCAGACAGTCACAGAGCAAGAATAATAATCTATCCAGCATTACTGGTTCAGTACCTTCACCTACAAAAGAAAGCCAAGCGACATTCAATCATGCCAGAGGAGATATGATATGCAACACGAGAAATATAGATGATAATAGTAATAGATAGAGAAATGACGTGAAGATAAATGGTTAACTAATATGTTATATTAGAAGCAATAGGATAAGAACTAATATTTTCACGCAAGTATTATTATGGGGAATGATAGAAAAATATCAAGAGTGGCTACATAATATACAGAGTCAAAAAGATAAATATATAAACAATTGGAATGACATAAATTTTATCTAAGTACAATTAATAAGTAAATAGGTTGATATATTAGTATTATTATCGTAACGAAAAAAGTACAAAATAGAGTAAAATGAACCTAAAATAGAGTAGTATTATAGGAATATAATATATATAAAGGAACTAAACAATATGAGAGGATAGGGAAAAGTACACGTAGAAGATGTAACTATGAAGAAATGGCATCGCGATAATAATATGCGTATGCTCCTCCTATGAGCGTTTACACTATAATTATTTTGTAGGCACGAGAGTATGGAGACAGGAATATGATGAGAGGTAAAAAGATCTATTCAATGATAGTGTATGAAGATGATTGATGAAGGGAATAAAGAGGAGTTAATCTGATAGAATAAAAGATGTGAGATCAATCATATTTCTTATTATATAGTAAACGTGACAAAAGCAAAGCATACGATTACAGAATCGATGGAAGTAGTGTATATGGCGTTGAAATGAATAAGGTTGGTAAAACATGTCTGCTCAGAGTAGAGAACTAATACTTTCAGAAAATAAAATTTCAGATAATCGGTACAAATTCATTTTAAATAACCACTCTTATTCTATAAATTGGTTATCATAAATGCATATGATGAACAGAAGGGAGATCATACGAAGAGAAGATATATGTGTAACGAAGTATAAGATACCACTTTAATAAAATGGATAGCTCATGTTTCTTTATAATATTGTATCGAGAGATAAACTACATGCACACAGCTGTGCTGAGAGTAACAAATGTGGGAATAAATAAGCTGATAGTAGTGTGGTACCTATAGTGTATTTGAATGGTCGGAGATACTGGTATAATATGTAATTACTTATGTTAAAAAAGACTATGGTGAATGGAAAGAAGACTAAGTTAATATATATATATCAGACCTAATTAAGAAAGAGAGTATTATCAGTTATATTATGGAAGATAGTTATGTAGAGGAGCTACACTTGTGAGAGCATAGCGAAGGATACTTGGATATACGGTATTAATAATGATTAGTTAAGATAACTTTTACATCGATGAGCATCATTATATATACACTCCAAGACCTGACGTAATACGATATCATTTTGAGGTAATACTCTTCAGAATACGTATATAGTAAAGTAAAGTATGATATACTTAAAGAAGAAGGGTTTCATGAATTAATCAGCTGGATAGATTTCAAAACTGATAAGGAGATGTGGGGTCGTGCACAAAGAAGAGACGGAGTGGAATTGGTAATCTTAGTACACCGTGGATATTCAGGGAGTAATATGAAATAATAAGGAGGTCTCCACTGATAAAGATATAAACTTATGATCATCAAATTAATGAAGATAGGAGCCGACCTAAAAACATAAAAACAGGTGCGTTATTATCATTTTTTAGAGTCTTTAATTAAGATACTACCAAGATAACAAGTTAATGGGAATTCGTGAAAGATTACGCAAGGGTCGCCGCCCCATTCACAGATCTCACTAAAAAAGGGAAGAAGCCTACGCAAGTAAGGTGGGAAGACAAGCACACAGAATGACTCAGTTTACGTGAACTGAAGAAGCATTGAGAGTATTCTATAAGCCATAATATATCTAAAATAATTGACTCATATAAAAGATTAGATAAGACTTCAACACGCATAGGTGGATACGCGATCAGATTCCGTCACTATATAATAGGATTTATTGATCCTCTACATCAGAAGTAACGAATATATAATATATATTACACCCAGTGGGTCATAATACTGTGCAAAGCAAACTTATTCTAAAGGTGAAAAGAACAGAGCAATAAGATATATATATCATCGATATACTTATGAAAAATGAGAGCATTGGCGATTTTATTTAACCTATATATATATATATATATATATATATATATATAAATATATATATAAAGGTAATTAAATAGTAAATTACGAAATAGTACAATAATAATACGTTTTAAATGAGAATACTAGAGAGTTCATCTTACAGTCGGATCACCGACCCTGACTTAAAGAAAGATCACAATAAAAGAAAATATCAAGAATACTCAAGGATAATGAGGTGGTCCTTAATTTCATTAGCAAAGGTTTAAATTCATATTTAAATTCAAATTAGCTCATATATGGCAATCAGATTATAATTGTATAATAAAAGCAGCTTAATAAAGCCGTAATCATTCAGGTACGATGGAATATACTATTAGGGATTACTACTGATGAGAGGTCAACAACCGAATAATGATGACTGGAGTAAATCACTAAAAGCATAGATGAAAAACTAAATAGTTTCTATATAAGCATTATATATATATATAAATTAAAAGACAAAATTATAAATAGAGTATATTTGCGCTATAAATGATGTAATTATGAGGGTGTTGCATAAAATCGTAGAGAGAACTAACCAGGCACTGTACACTTGCGTCTACTCATATCGATCGAAAATATGACTGGTTAGATTGCTTTCAGACATTACGTCCTGCATCTCGTTTTTAACATACTACTTGTCACACAGCGTGATTATTACGGGAGTGAATTGGTAATAACGAAATGTCTCTTAAGTCGCCCTGTCAATGATAAGGTGATTTAAATTTTTTTTTGCGTTCCGCGCTCGCTGCCGACGCGCGGACGCTGAAGGGAGCTATATCTCGCAATTACTTCTAAATCAACCGTTCTTATCATAGCCTCATGAATCAGGGGCGGTTACAATATTTTTATTTATAATATTTTTATTTATATCTTTATGTTTCAACGTGTCTATCTCATTCATTTCGATCGAGGGGGTTACATCGCTTTGGTCTCTGAGCAGTTTGTCTACTACTTACATAAAATTATATATTTTAAGGAAATAGTCTATCAAAAAGGGTAAACCCAAAATATTTAATTTTAAACTTTTTTGATAATTTTCAATAAAATAATTAAATTTGAAATATATGAGGATTAAATATATACTATTAATATACTAAATCTAGCTAGTTCTTTTTCTATTTTTAGGTGTTTCCGGAAACATTTATTTATAGAAAAATTGCATAATAAGTAAATTTAAGCTCTATCTTATGTGTTTTAACTCCTAAAATGTAATATTAAAAGGAGACACTATTTTATAAAAAATTTATAATAAATAGACATTAATTTTATAAGCAGTAAAGAAGATTTAAAGCATCATTACTTCTAAGTGCCCTCTATAGCTTGAAGGATGGGATTAGAGCATTGGATTATGAGAAATAAATGTATTCCTGGTTGTCAAATTCCAAGACAGGATCAAGTTTTATTTATATAATAATGATATAATGAAATTTTAATTTAAGAGGCAAGAATGACTAAGATAGTAAAAAACAGTCCACTTCCAAATTGGACTAAAACAAAAGCTATAAACGAAATTGAACAAGAAGAAGTAAAAATAGTTCTATTCAAATGGGACTACAATAATCAGCAAAGAAATTATTTAACAACAACATAAGATCGTTTTGAAATATATAATAATAATAATAATTATATAATAATAATAATTAATATAATTAAATAATAATAATAATTAATAATAATAATTATATAAATAATATAATTAACTCAAATAAACTTAGACTAATGTTATTATAAAAAATATATATATATCATATATTTTTATATCCTAGTGGTTAAATAATAACAATAATTTATTTTTATATATACATTTGTTAAAAAATAAATAAAAAATTGATTTACGTCTGTAGATTTGAGGGGGAACAAATTCGTAATGCACGTATCAACAATATAATTATCTAGAAATTTACATATTCTATATACTATAATGAAAAGTGAAATAAATAATCTAATTCGTTAAACTAAAAACCATGTTATTTTTTCATATTGCCATAGGTATAATTTTTAATCCAGAATTCCAGGATAATAAAATCTTACGGATCTTGAAAAATACATTATCACAATTGTTAAATGTTAAATATATTAACTGGTTTCACACTTAACATATAAAGATATAAAATAAAGGTATAGATTAGAATTAGTTTATAGGATTTATAAAAAATCAGTTAGATTTTTAAAATGAATTTTTTTTCTTAATAAAATGGTAATATTATTAACGTAATTTCAAAAAAAAACATTAAAAATAAGAGAAAATTTTAAAGAGAGCAAAATTATAAAACTTCATGATCATAAGATTTTTTACGTGTAAAAATTAATAATATTAATTGCATATTATTATGTTTATTTAATATATAATTTTTCGATAGATAATTAAAAATGACAAAAATAAAAAGAAAGTCACTTTTTTAGAGATTCGTATATTTTTGAGATGGATACTTAATGAGAGAAAGAAATACAACCGATGAGCCTAACTAATTTTTCTCTGAATAGTAATATTTTGATGAAAGAACGATTATTTATGTACCATTATGAATGTCTTACAAACAAAAATTTGACAGAAAATATATATTAAGTTAATTTTATTAACGAAATTCAAAATAAAAAAATATTATGACATTTCAAGTTATAAACGAATTATTTAATTTACTTAAGAATGAACTTAAAAAAAAATGTATAAATAAAATGACAAGATCTGAGAATGAGAAAATCCAAAATTGACTTATAATAAATAATGCTCTGTTGCATGAAAAATGGTAAAGTCATTGTCATACTAAAAATTACAAAATTCCAAAGTTGGCCTCATTGCAACAAAGATGTGAAACTTACAGGTTAATCATTGCTTAATTTGAAATTAATTTTGATGATAAAAAGAAATTATCTCAATGTGTAATAAAAGGGTTTCTCCAACTTGGACAATTCACAGATAAGAAAAGCAAGATTCACAAAAAGAAAATTCGATGGCAATGTGATTTCAAAAATTGTCGAGAGGAATTTCAATGTAATTTCAGAGTTTATTGTTATACCCATATAAAAACTATTGATCCGAGGTTGTATATTAATAATATGATAAGTAAGATTCATCAAAAAAATTCGGAAAATTTAAATAACTGAGTCCTCTCTATTTTGTTAAATTTTATAAAATATTATGACCAGTTGGAGCACAAAAGAATCTAAACAAGTTTAATAGCGGTTCCATGACAAGTATAAAAAAACAATTCTCAATAAAAGATACTATTCAGGTTGCTACGATCCGTGAAATTGAAGAAAAAATATGTAAATTTACACGAGATCCGTGAGAGGGATTTTTCGTAAACCTTTTGATTTTGAAATAAAGATAGCAAATAATAAACCATAATAGGAGCTTCTTCATGTATAAACTCCATCAAATATATAAAAAGACCGTAATTTTGTTTAATGTAAATTCAAAATAAATGTGAACGAATGTTTTCGAATGGTGGTATAGCACGATACTGAATAGTCCTAACAGAAAGAATCCACAGAGATTATCAAAAAGAATAAAAGAAGTATCTAAAAATTACAATTGAAAAGGAATAGAATTCCCAGTTCAATTAAAACAGATTACTAAATTTGAGAACCAAAACGATGTGTCGGTTAACGTTTTGAGAAAATGAAAAAGAAATATTATATCCTTTAAGAATTACAAAAGTTGAGAAACTAATACAATATGTTGATTTTATTTTAATATCAAATGATAAAAATACACATTATTTACTGATGAAAGATCAGAGCCCATAGATAAAACATAAAGAGAAAACTTATCCATGTCGATTCTGTTTGCATAGTTTTTATAAACAAAGATTATTAGAGTAATCATTTATCCAGAAAGTGTAGTAATTCATAACCGGTGAGAATGGAAATTATCCAGAAGGTCAAGTTTCAATTTAAAACTGTATTATAAACAAATTCAGACATCCATCTTGTTATACCTATGCAGATTTTGAAAGCACCTTACAAAAGATACATACGAGTCAGCCAGATCCTAAAGAATCTTTTACCATTAACCTACAGAAACATCAGCCAAACAGTTGGTGCTGTTATACGAAATGTGATGTAGATGAATATTCAAAACTTAAAATTTATGAAGGCAACGAAGCGCCTAAAACGTTTGTAGAATATTTAATTTCAGAATCAAATAGAATTTATGAATTATTGAGAATAAACAAACCAATGAATTTAACTCCAGAAGATATCACGAAAATGCAAACGTTGTTATGTATGTAAAAGAGAATATACAGAAAACGATTTCAAAGTAAGAATAATAAATAAAAATATAACAGGAGAATATAGAGGAACTGCTCACCGAAGTTGTAATTTACAAATTAGAAATCCCTAATTTATTCCAATAAATAATGCACAACTTATCTAATCACGATGTCTTCATGTTTTCGTTACGAATTTGGGACGTACGATGGGTGAACTACAAGCAATTCCTCAACCGCGATGACTTATATGAAGTTTTCGTCAGTTTTCATAAAAGTTGATTGAAGGAACAATCTCAAACAAGCATGGAGTTGAGATTCCTCGATAGTTTTAGATTTATGTCATCGTCCTTAGCTAAACTGGCATCAAATTTAGAAAATGAAAATTTAAAGAATTTATACACAAATATTATCAAGATGAGCAGTTTAAGCTACTAAAACGTAAAGGAATTTATCCATACGATTGGATGGATGATATAAACAAAAATTTAATCATTGGAAATTGTGCTCATTCCAAGTGGACTAATATTTTGAATAATGAAGATAAACAAATCGAGGACTACATATATCATGCACAGACTATCTGGAACAAATTTAATTGTACAAACATTTAACAAAGATTACCCTATTACATTTTATAAACTTACAACTGATATCAATTATTATTAGCGGATTGTGTTTGAAAATTTTAGAACAACTTTTGTTTAGATACTTACAAATTAGATCCAGCACGTTATTTTGAGAGATTTTTGTTTATCTTGGGAGCATTTCTGCTATACGCTAAGTAAAATAGATTATTAAAAGATCCGGATATGTTTTGTTTATGATCAGAAAGGGGATTAGAGGAGGGTATGCAGTACTCTATAGACACATAGATATGGCGAAAGGCTAATAATGCCATATATTTCAAGAAAGTTAATGAATAAAGAAATAACCGCTTAGTAAGCACTTGTTAGAATCCGCTAATTTAAATGGCTTGGGCAATGTCGTCAAGTATTTACAACCAGGAAATTTTAATATGAATGAAAACATCAACGATTTTGATGTTTTTGGATCTCAAAACCGGAATCGAAAAAAGGAATATAGTTTAAGAAGTTGAATTTAGAATTTTCTAAAGATGCTATTGCTTAAGATCAACGATTACCGCTAGCAGCAACGAAAAATATAAGTTAGATAAGTTCAAAAAATTAGTTCCAAAACTTGAATATAAAGAAAAATATATCATACACTATAAAATTTAAAACAGTGTTTGAATTTAGGATTAAAATTGAAACTAACGAAAATACATAGAATATTAGAATTTGATCAGAGCGATTGGATGAAATTATACATTGATCTTAACATGAGAAAGAGAAAGGAAGCGAAGAATGAATTTGAAAAAGATTTCTATAAATTAATGAACAACTCGGTGTTTGGTAAAACGATGAAAAACATAAGAAATAGAGTTGATGTACGATTAGTTAAAAAAATGAAGAGCAAGCTCAAAAATTAGTAAATTAACCAAATTTTGAATCGTTTAAAATATTCTCAGAAAATTTAATAGCTTGTCATAAGAAAAAAACTAAACTAAGATTTGATAAACCTATCTATGTGGGAATGTCTATTTTAGAGTTAAGTAAAACTTTAAAGTATAACTTACAAAAAATATTTACAAACTAAATATAATTGAAAAAGCAAAATTATTGTTTACAGAATACAGATTCATTGAATGGCTATTATGTAGAAGAGTAATGATATATATAAAGCTATGAAAAGGAATATAAACCCTGTTCGATACATCTGATTATCCAAAAGAGCATAAATTATAATTAACAGAAAAAAAATAAAAGGTATTGGGTAAAATGAAAGATGAACAGGCTGGAAAAACTGATAAACAGAATTTGTTAGGATAAGAGCAAATTATATGCTTATTAAAACATTAGAAATAAAGAAATAAAAAGCTAGAAAAGTTAACCTACGTTGTCAAATAAACGATTAGAGCATTGTGAGATATAAAAAAGTATTATTTATGGAAGAAACTCTATATAGGAAATTAAATTTAATACGAAGTAAAAAACATGATTTGTATACTACACAAGTAAATAAAATAGCATTATCGAGAAATGATGATAAACGATATATATTAGAAATAATATATAAAACATTAGCTTTAGGACATTATAGAATAAGTTAGTTGGCTCCAACAATAGATTACTTTTTAGTTGTAAGTTAGGTTTAAGAAAAAAAATAAAACTTATAACGAAGAAAATAAAAAAATAAATAAGAGTTATGAAATCTTGGAGGGGGAGAATTCTCCCCCTCCAATATTCCTTATTACAATTGATCTTGTGGACAAAATAAAATTGATAGATTAGTTTCTGGAACTTACGTTCATCAAGATTTAATACCTCATATAGCTTCTTGGGTATCTCCGAGTTTCGCCGTTAAAGTTTAAAATGACTATTAAAGAGTATGTTATATTATATTTTTAATTTCAATTATTAAAATACATTAATCACTATATCTATTATATTATTAATTTTTATTAAAGACATCTTATGTTTTATATATAAAAAAAAAATTTTAAATTTTTTTTATTTTTTTAATTTTAAGACTAAATAATATAAACCAGATTCATTGTTATAAATGGTCTGATTTTGTAAAGTTCTATCATATTTTATGGGGGGGGCGTTTCGCCCCCCCCCATCCAAATTTAAATTTTCGTTTATATAAATGGTCTGATTTTACAAAGTTCTATCGTATTTTATGGGGGGGCGAAACGCCCCCCCCCGTCCAATACGATAGAACTTTGTCAAAGAGGGTGACGTTTCGGGGCCTCCCTTTAATTTTGAAAAAAAACCTTTTTTTTATATTATTATCATCTTGTGGACCGATGTCTTAAGGCATCGGTCCACAAAACTAAAAAAAACTTTTTTTATATTATTATCATCTTGTGGACCGATGTCTTAAGACATCGGTCCACAAAACTAAAAAAAACTTTTTTTTATATTATTATCATCTTGTGGACCGATGTCTTAAGGCATCGGTCCACAAAACTAAAAAAACTTTTTTTATATATATATTATTATCTTTACAATGACCCCCGCCTATAGGCGGGTCGTTGAAATAAAATTTTTTAAATATATATTATTATCTTTACAATGACCCCCACCTATAGGCGGGTCGTTGAAATAAAAAATTTTAAATATATATTATTATCTTTACAATGACCCCCGCCTATAGGCGGGGCGTTGAAATAAAATTTTTTAAATATATATTATTATCTTTACAATGACCCCCGCCTATAGGCGGGTCGTTGAAATAAAAATTTTTAAATATATATATTATAAAAAATTTAAAAATAAAAAAATTTTTAATATTAAAATAACGAAAAATGAATAATACTAAAGACTTAAATTTAAAAAATATAAATATGAAATGCAAAGGTCCCCCTGAAACGGGGGGACCTTTGAAAAAAAATGAAATTTTAGAAAACGTAAAAAATATAAGTATGAAATGCAAAGGTCCCCCTGAAACGGGGGACCTTTGAAAAAAAAATGAAATTTACGAAAACGTAAAAAATATAAATATGAAATGCAAAGGTCCCCCTGAAACGGGGAGACCTTTGAAAGATAAATGAAATTTACGAAAACCTAAAAATTCTAAATATAGTTTGTAATTATTTTTCTCTATAATAAATAATGGAAAACATTTCTATCCAGTGGAAAGATGAGAATAGCAGAAATAATCAAGAACATCATTTCTTATTACCATCTCCTAACTGTAGAGCTCTAATTATTGGTGAGTCTGGATGCGGTAAAACGAATTTACTACTAAGAATGTTACTTATGGATAAGTGGTTAGATTATAATAATTTATTTGTTTTTGGAAAGTCTTTACACCAGCCAGAATATAAATTAATAAAATCAGGATTTGATAAAGGATATAATAAAAGTGAAGTTCTTGAATTATTGGAGAAAGGAGGGGGTGATATCGATTCATTTATTAGAAATCTACCTAAAAAGCATAAAAAATCAAAATATAAGGTAGAATATTATGAAGATTCTTCCGAAATCTGACCCGCAAGGATTTAGACGAACAAGAAGAAAAGATTATTTGTATTTGAAAATGATATAATGAATGATCAAATCAAAATAAAGCTGAAGATTATTATACGAGAGGGAAGACATAATAATACAAGCTCTATTTATATTAGACAAAACTATTTTAAACTTCGTCAAGCAATACGATTCAATGCTAATGTGTTTATATTGTTCTCATTGGTCCTTATAAAAGATTTAGTCATATTTTTAATGATTTCGAGATCTTCAAAGATATTGACGGTGGGAAGAATTTCGTAATTATTGCGAAACTGTTTGGAAAGAACGATTTGGTTACATCGTTATAAATAAAAAATTACCACCAGGAGAAGGAAGATATCAAGCTAAT
>JABUQX010011788.1:15000-29681 GCA_015478945.1 Trachelipus rathkii | reverse complement strand
GTGCTCTTTGAATCTAACTATTTATTTTTTATTTATTATGAAAATATTATTAACGGAGACCCTTAACCATCCAAATATTTTGCAAACCTAAATAATTTTGGAATGAAAACCCGTCTATACTTTCTTTTAGTAGTAATAATTATTATATTATATATATATATAATTATATATAATAATATAAATATATATATATATATATATATATATATATATTAAATTATATATATATATATATATTATAAATATATATATATATTATATATATATAATAATTATTAATAAAAATCTACTAGATTCTGAATGAATTAATTCTTATTAAAAAATTTTAGATAGAATAGCATCTGTCAGGTCCTCCTTTATTTTCCCTCTGAGCTCTGATTATAATGCGAAGGGGCAGAAAAAAAAGCCATTCCCCCCCCCCCAACGCTAACTTGCCTTTGGAGACTATAGAGCAGTAAGAAAGCAATTGCCAGCTTCTTGTCAAAGTCTGGACACTTCCGATGACCTCTTCTAATTTAAGCTTCGAAGTTATATCAATTCTTTCAACTTCTTTCAGTGCAGCAAAGAAATTTTGTTTTAAAGTTATGAGATATTGTGCTACGAAGGATGAGGGAAGCGACCTTGACCTTTCTTGAACCCGTCGACGCCTTTTCGACTAAGCTCTCAAATATTCTAGAAGCCTTTCATACTCATTTTCTGAGCTTTTCTGAAAAAAAATGACTGAAGAAGGTATAGTTAATGGGCGGATAGTTGTAGCTTCATTACTTACAATATATGTTCAGATGTATCCTTTTCTTCTTGAAAATTTCCTGCAAACCCTTAACACAAAAAGAAGTTTGTTTTTCTACAGGATTCTGTTGTTCTTGTGGTGAATCTTCAATAAGCAACCTGTTAGATAAGATTCAATTTAAACAGCCAGCAGTAATTTTAGAATTTATCATGTCAATGAGAGAGAAATTTTTTTTTGTACCATGTTGGATCTTTTAATTTCTTCAGGCGCATCAAATATAGGAGGTATAAGGTTGAAGGGAATTATTAGAATATAATCCCAAAATTTAAGCATAAGGGTGCAGCGTTGTAAAAAACTTCCGGAAGTTGCGATAAGCATTTTGTGATGTGGAAGTCGCAAGTGACGGTGAACTGTATGAAATTGATTAAGTTACTCAAGAATTCACAATTCGTAACCCTTTGTCAGTTCAAAACTTTCCGACTCGACTCCAACTCTATCTTGATAGTTACCGACTCCGACTCTTGAAATACCGACCTCTCCGACTCCGACTCCGGACTCCACCCTCTTTGAAAATTACCGACCTCCGACCTCCGACCTCCGACCTCCGACCTCCGACTCCACCCTCTTCAAAAATTACCGGACTCCCCGACTCCGACTCCCAAACCCTGGTACTTTCATTTTTAATTTCCCTCCATTTTAAGCCTGCGTCTGTGTCATCTGCGTAATTTGCGTTAATTGAAATTTTTTGAGGCTTTCAACACCCACTCCTTGAATAGGGTTCTGCCCGGTGAGCGGCGTGTGTGCGGTGGTGTTTATCTGTAAAAATAAATAAAATAAAATGGTGCCATAACCAGTCCGTGCTGGTTGTTGCGGCCCTACGATTTTGTACTCCGACGGTGAACCCCTCTGAATGCATTTAACAATAGCATAACGAAGCTTGCTCGCTTGACAAAAAAAAAAAAAAAAAAGAGAAGTCGGAAGCCGCGCTATCTCAACCCCTGAACAGCACTGATAAGTGACGATGGGGCTTTTCAGCAAATAAACCTACTGAAAGTGATGAGGATTTGGATATTTAGACTTTGATAAGTTCATGGGCAAAATTGCATTGACATCTCATTCACCTTCAAAGGAATCACACCAGGGAACCTCATCGGAAAAACTGAAGAGACAGTCATCAAGGAGCAAAGATAATTAAAATTTGCAGTCTGTGAAAGAGGAGATGAGGCTCTACGAAAACGATGAGATGCTGCCCCTACAGAAGAGGAAAATCCTTTCAGAAGGGGATCCTTTCATGCGGTGGCATGAAAATGGGCCAAGGTTTTCATTATTATCAGTGCTTGCAGGGAAATAATTATCAGCACCTCCTTCATCAAGTGATAGGTAAGAGAGAGGCGTATTTATAGTGTACGTAGGTAGGAAGGAATGTAAACACCCCAAAGGAACAGTCTCTCGCCCAGATTACTAGGAAAGCTTAAGTTTTGCATCACCAATTGTGAATTTTGAATTTGAGTATTTGAATGATATCTATCTTAAAGCGAGTATTTTATTATGTTCATGTTGATAAAAGCCGTTTTTATTTACCTTTCGGCTGATTATTGAGGTCTCTTCTTTCATTATTTTTATTCTCTTTAATTGTAGCTTAGGGTTTAAAGAATCTTCTGTTAAAAATTGTAATAATTGGTTAAAACATAAAGCTAGTAGCTAAACTTTGTAATACTTACGAAAATGGAAATGGATATTTTAAATAAACACAAACATAAAGTATATTAATATTATATTTAAAATTATTATTCCTAAGGAGTACTATTTTTTAATTATAAATAATTTATACTTGAGGCACCAACCAAATATAAAATAAGAATGACTAAGTATTGTTTGTACAGGGAATGCAATCTTGGGTTGCCTAGCAGTGCACAAACTAGGTATGTATTATATTACTGTGTATTATATATTAATTTAAAGTATCGGATATCGGGGTTATCGCGTATCGGCACCTAAAAAAAAAATTAAAATGATGAAAAAGTAATAAAGATGACCATAAGCAATAATAATAATAACAAAAAAACCCTCAAATTCACTACATTTCTCCCCCCCAAGATAGTCCCTACTATCTTCACTAAAACTATACATTAACCTAACACTTAAGCAATACATTTTCTCACTCAATGCCCTCTCACTCAGTGCCCTTCCCGCCCATTCATCGTTTCCTTGGGGACCGGCAACACCGCAGTAAACATAAATCTCTTTACAATAAATAATAATCACAAGAAAACAATAAAGGGCATAAAAATTTTTTTTTTTTTTTTTTTTTTTTTTTTTTTTTTTTTTTTTTTAAAGAACCAAAATATTGTTATATTTTTTTTTTTTTTTTTTTTTTTTTTTTTTTTTTTTTTTTTTCAAAACAATTTATACAATTTTACAAAAATTATATACAATCAAATTTTCTGATAAGTTCTTCATCGTGGCATCTGAGTACGCGGCGATTCGAAACTTCGCGGCTCTTCCAAACAGTATATAAGTTGTATAAGTGACGGCCAAGGAAGGCCGCCAAAAGCTCTCGCTATTAATTCAGTCCATAATTGCAATTTATTAATTCCGCGGCGAGGAGGGCTCCTGACAAGCTCGATCCGCCCCTCCACCGGGATTTGCGCCACCTCCTGGTGGGTTTCAAGAACAAGCTGGGCTCGCTGTTTCTCCAATTCCGGCTGCAGACTTCGCTTCACCAATGACGGAGGACATCTCTGAAAAGACACTACAAGGTTAACACTGGACTTTAATAAAAACATGAAACCTTAGTAACTTGGCCACTCAAAAAAAAACGATAACAAGGGAAAAAAAAGAAAAAACGGGAACCATTGACTTAAGGTCAGCAACAATCAGTACACAAAAAGCAAGCCATCAACAGCACTCACGGGAAGACAAAAAAACAAAAACATATACCAATCGGGGACCCAAAGCAATAAAAAACAGCACTTTATGACAACACACAATATAATGCATCAGCAAACCATAACATTGGCTCAAAATCGGCGACGCCCAACACGCGGAAAAACAAAACCATAGCAAAACCATAGCAACACTCACGGGGAAGGAAGCTGGAAAACATGTAAGCACCAAAACGAAAAACAAATAAAAAAACGGCACTTCGCGAAAGACAACATTATAAAGCAACAGCAAGATATACCCAGATGATCACGCGGGAAAACTCATCAGCCCAATAAAATCAGAATATACAAATGTATAACTAACCAAAACCACCAAAAGACGTCATAACCATAATGCCACCAAAAATAAACGAGACCAATGATCAGGAAACAAGACAATGACTCACAACATAGTTCACCACCCGGAAACCACCGCCCGAAAGTTCCATCATTCGACTCGACCTCCAGACTCCAAACGACTCCGACCTAATCCCGAACCCCTCTCCGACCGCATACCACAAACTTCGGTTCCCCGACCCGATTAGTTGGACTCCAAATCCGGACTCTGATGTCAACGATTTACCGTTTATTTCCGCGACTTCAATCTCTGGCTCCAGAGCTCCCGACTCCCACTCCCAATTCCGTAACCCACGGCATGACTTTAATCATCATGACTTCAATCCCTGGCTCCGAAACTTCGGGCTCTCCCGATTCTATCCCTCCCCAATCAGACTCGAAACGCTGCACGATTCCCGGAACTACCGACTCTGGCAGCACCCAAGATGGATCCCAATCATCATCATCCGTTCCCTTAACATGACAAACGTTCAGAAGAGCATGAGCCTCACTAGACTCGCCACTGACATCATTCAAACTACCCGAAACGTGACTGCCCTGAACCTCTTCGCTAGAACTATCTAATACCTCATTCGGAACACGAAAACCGCCCTGTGCACCAACACAAACGTCACTTTGCGAGACTATGGAAAGCTTACTCGTTCCCGATCCAGGGGAAAATTCCGCTGAATTTCCTCCTCATTCACGCTCGTACATTTACTCTGAATTCCAAAGTTAACCGTTATCCCGCCCGCAAGCCACGGGTGGTTCTCACTCAACTTAAAAGAACCTTCTCCCTCTGACAACAACTGTTTAGTACCCTCCTTCTCCCGATGGTTCACTTCCCGATCATCCAACCACGCATTCAACTCTGGTTCCCTTAACGTTAATTCTTTCTTAGCCCCTTCAGGAACTTCACACTCAGTCTGATTTTGAACACCACCGTAATACCTGACCCAATCAGACACCCCAACCATCTGTTCAACATTATTTGGGACCCGCGAATCACCCTCGGCAAAACCAGAATTTTCAGAAATTCTTGGCTCAATCACACACTCTTCCACACTTTCCCTTTCCCTTCCCTCTTTCGGGACAACGCTACAGACGTTCCCGTTAGTAATCACCTCCCTCGGCGGTTTCCTCACTTCTTTTGAAGCCCGCTGATTTGCCTCTAAAGTCACTCTGATTCCACCTGAAGAAGGCGACCCCATACAAGAACGTTTCCTCCCCCTCACTCCGCGGCAATGCATGGTTCAATTCGCGCTGCTCCGGGCAATGCATGGTTCAATTCGCGCCGCTCCGGGCAGCGATTAACCCAATGGCCAAAAGAACCACACAACAGACATGCTCCTAACCACCACCTACACTCCGCTCTCACATGCCCCATTGTACCACAGTAAAAACACGTTATTCTTCTAGAAGAAAAAGAACCCCTATTCGACCTCTGACTACCCCCAAATGAGCCCCATGAGCCCATTCTTGCCCTCTCACGCCCACTCTGACCACCACTTCCGCTCGCACTCTTCCATTCACTAGCACTACTACGTCTCCGACCATCCCCTCGACCCCTCTGCATAATTTCCGTTGTCTTTTCGGCTTGTATCGGCTCCTCCGACTGTCCCCCATTCTGATACTCACCCCTATACATACTCCCAGGTTTCACAACTTGGGTCACATTTTCCCCACAACATCCCGCTTTCAAACTCTTCACCACTTCACCCTGTTCAGATATTGACTCGGCCATCTGGGCCAGTGAACGCTCAATATGCGACAGTCTCTCTTCCCGCTTGTTTTCAACCAACACTCGCGACATCTTCACACTCTCATCCCCCAAAATTACCTGAATTCCCACTTCCCTTTGTTCAATTTCGCGAAGCTGAGCAGTCAACTCCAATCCCCTCCATGGCTTCTCCACTTGCGTAGCCATTTCGCTCAGTTCGATCTCGTCCGGATCATCATCTGAATCCGTCACTTGAGTGCTCGCGTCCGCTCGCTCAACCGTCTCCCTAACTTCCTCCCTGGTTAAAGTCTGAACACTGACACCCCTTTGGTTAATGCAGTCCAGATCATCGTTCACTTCCGCTATCTGAGTACTTGCCTCTCTCCGCTCACCGCTCAATCGTCCCCCTACCCTCTTCCATGACTGGAGTTTGAACACCGACTTCCCTTTGTTCAACCGTTTCAACATCCCCCTCCATGGTTGACACCTGAAAACACGCATCCTTCTGGACAACATGCCGGACCATAATGTTCGAAAGCCAATTCTGCTGCCTAAGTGCCGTCTGGACGGCTTCAGCGCGTTCCCTTCCCTCCATTGCTCCGGCCCTTCTTCGGTCGAGTTCCTGCTCTATCCGCATGCCAACCTCGACGAATTCCTCACCTATCCTAACCAAATGGATGAACTCAAACCCTCCCTTATCCAGCCTAGCCCAAATCCCGTCCATCACTTCCTGAACGAGACCCAATACGTCCGAAGAAGGCATCTCAGGACGCAACCACGAGTCCCCCCAAAAAGGGTGAGGTACGATACTCCTCCACTGCACGCCAAAAGGCTTAACGGTCCCGCCCGAGCCACCCAACACGACCCGCGCCATCGAACAATAATCCCGCTGGGGATGCCAGAAAAATTACTATGTGGCGAATCCGACAAAGCAACCTTCGCAGCTGCCGCGGATAGCGAGGCGGAGGGGTTCTAAGCCTCCCGTCAATTCGTTGGTGAAGCTCCAACGTGATACTCTCGCCAACCGCTACAGCTATCACTGGGTTCGATCTGATATAGTATCGGATTATGTTCGTTGGCCCGCGGTGACTATGCTCCCGTTTGACACCAACCCTTGACAGATTAACCTGTTCCCGCCCTCTCCCGTTTTCCCGACTTCGATCCCTACGCGAGTGAAGCACCTCGGTGGATTTTTCCAGCCGCCCGATTCCTTGAAAACGGACGTAGGTTCAGCCCGTTCCCGACTTCCCTTAAGGGAGTGAAGCGCTACGTGGATTTCCCTTCCCGTCCGTTCCCGACTCCGATGAACTGGACGTGGGTCGTCTCCGGCCCGACTTCGCTCGACCGCGCCCGTTCCCCTTGGCAAGGGCAACCTTTCGGGGATGTTCCCGTGCCCCTAAACGTCCGACCGGGGCCACTGACTCAGTGAATTCACCCAGCCGGCTGTGCCTGTCTCCCTGGGCAAGGGCAACTCTTTTATGGTTTTCCAGGCGGTGGAACCCGGTTAGTTTACTAACACGGTAAGTCGCTAAAATGAACACCTCTATTTTGTTGCCTTGATTGACAAGGGCCTTTCTTCCCTAAGCTATTTCAATATTATCGGGAACAACAAGAAAAGAACAAGACGATTTTCAATTTATAATTTCAACTGAACAACAACCTTCAACTTCACAATAAGAGCCGCCAATTTGCGGAGAATCATACGCTAAAAGAGCAATAACGAATAATATAAAAAGGAATATGGGAGTGCCAGTGATACCCCTGCAATGCCCACCCAAAGCGTCCCCTATGGTGCACGACCCACTGCGATATTGCCGGTATACTCTGTTAAATGGCAGCGTTCGATATAACTCTGCTTTATTCTCGTTGCCAATTGTGGGGCAAATGTCAAAGTTGCCAATTCCGCGGGCAATCTCCGCGGAAGCTAGGCGCTAATGCACGCACTCGTGCTTCCGATATTTGGAAAAGTTCTTCGTTCGCGAGCTTCCTTCACTAATTTTAGAAGAAGCCCCTAATGATCTTCCGGAGAAATCGCTCAATAGTTGTTGGATCTCGTAACAGTTAATTGTTCCCTGATAAGTTCAAGAATCCCGTATCAGTTAATTAAGTAAAGTCCCGTAATGGTTCCACCTGCAACAGACAAGAACACTCATTAGCCCCATTATCTAACCTAACTCCTACATACAGCGCGTCCACTAGCATCACACTTACCCAAAGGGGTGGAAACTTGAATTTCCTTGGACTCCTTCTATTTCTTTACACTGCTTGCCGCTCACTCCATCAGCGCTCTCAATATTTTAATTAGGGTCACACAGGATCCCTATCGCGACTGTCTCGCTAATATAATACCCTATACTTTAAATTTACAAAGAAACAGAATCATGAAATATTGGAAAAATTCTTCCTTAACACTAAAATAATGAAAATTAATATAAAAATGAGTTCCATTAAAATAATGCCATAAATAATCATAAGAAATGCTATACCAAAAAGGATATTAAATTAAGGTTAATAAATAAATAATGAGTTCTAAATATTCATTTGCTCCCACGCTTGTAATCTTCGTTCCCAGTTTTCAATCCTGCAGTTCTCCTATAATAGAGCCCCTCCCAGTACGACTTACCAGTCCAGGGTGAGTACTACCTGGAAAATGAACGTTAAAATTAAAGATTAAGTTTATATTTATAATGAATAAAATAACTAATAGAATATAATAAAGAGAAAACTGGTGAAAGCATAACCCCCTTTGTTTTATGTTTTCCCCAGGGTTCTATTGTAAGGCTGTTCTATTGCAAGGCTGTTCTATCGCAGGGCTATCCTAAATGCAGGACTTCATTGGTGATGAAAGTTCTTCTAGGCTTCTTTTTGTGAGCTTTCTCTAGTCCTAGACTTCTAATGCTGGTCCTCTTTTGCTGAGCTTCGTTGTGAAGAGGCTTCTTGTCCAGAATTCCTGTGTTGGGATTTGTTAACCCCAAAACTTTGAACTTCTCCCAAAGATTACAAATTCTTCCCAGATTCCCGTGTGGTTTTATATTAATCTAGTTGTGAACTTGGAAAGTGATGAATTGAATAAATAAAGAAACGTGGAAAAAGTTAAGTAAAAACCATATAATATATACTTAAGAAACAGTGCTCTTATCTTATAGACTAAACTACGTTATTATACTTACGGTTAATAAATTTAAAGAATCATTGCTATTGTTATTGTAATAATTAAGAATATATTTTCCCATTTACTCCCTTGTTCTCGAACTGTTCTTATCATTGTTAAATTTCCTAACAAAATTAACGACCACCTCGGTTTCATATTAAACTAGGGTGTGTTCCTATAGTTCGATGTATATTTGTATAATTGTATTGTGTGAAGATTTATGAATTTAGTGTAAATGTAAAGTGTACAAAAGTTTTGTAGATAATAATCAATTAAAAATTAAAAACTAACTAGGGTGTTATTTAACCCCTCCTAAGTCAATTTAATAGGTATGTATGTCAAGACGAAAGTAATGTTTGGATGAACCGCTCACCTTCGACAAGTCTACATAATATTTAAATCTAGAAAGTTTTTATATTTTTTAAAAATGTTAGAAATTAGGGTACAAAAAATTTCCTTCAATAGAACTTCACTTTTGAAAAATGTATTTTGTTTTAACTTCGTTATAAAATGAAAAATGTGTGGATCGATTTAATTATTTTTTCAGTGGATACACTCGAGTATGTTTAGCTTTAAACTGGCAAAGTAAGATTTTGATCCAAGCAGTATTAGTGGCAAAAAAACGGGGCCTAACTTGCGTCGATTCACCCCGCCGCTAAAAATTGATGGAGGGGTGACTCGGAACACCATTGTTTTTCGTATTTTACGCTTATTATTATTGACATTTTTATTACGTCATAATAATTTAAATGTAATAAAAAGTTACTTTATATTAAGTGAAAATTTTTAAAAATGAAATTTTAATAAAAAAAAAAACGACGTTAAAAAAAAAACTGTCAAAATTTTTGGGCGGAGAGGGGTGAATCGGACCACCTTATTTATATTCGCTATTTTATTTATCATTATTGACATTTTATTACTTATTACGAATTTTTAATATTGATAAAATAATTATTATATTAAGTAAAAATTAAAATATAAAATTGAAATTATACGTAAAAGACGAATTTAAACAGATGGTCCGAGTCACCCCCTCAATGGTGGTCCGCTTCACCCCTCCACGTCAGGGTGACTCGGCGTTATTCAAACTTTAATAAAACTTTTATTATTAGAATTACATTATTATTTTTTTGTGTGCTTATGCCCGACTATAGGGCCGTGGATTTACAAAAAAAGAAAATTTCCAAAAAAAGTGCATTTTAGGGAGGTTCGGGAGGACCAAGTTATACCTAAAGTGTATAAAAGTTTGTAGATAATAATCAATTAAAAATTAAAACTAACCAGGGTGTTATTTAACCCCCTTCTAAGTCCATTTCATAGGTATAAATGTTAAGACGAAAGTAATGTTTGGATGAACCGCTCACCTCCGAAATGTCTACATAGGGTGACGTGGTGAATGAGAGGCTAGGTCCTGAGACAAATACCCCCGTAAGCGAAAGCCTTGTCGGGTTAAGAAGAGGGGTATTGCCAAGAAAGAATATCTGCTGCTCCTCTGCTCTTTTCTTAGTTTATGGTTCAGGTAAATACCTATTTATTTGTTACCTGACTTTAAAATATCTTTCATAGAAATTCTTAAATTTAAATATTTAAATATAATATATAGGTAGGATTTCCTTTTTAGATTAGGTTCTCGGTATAATTCTTAATTCTGTATATATATATATATATTAAATATATATATATATATATATATATATATCTAAGGGAAGTAACATTCCGTAGTATAAGGGTCATCCGTATTTCTAGACCATTCTACAAATATTGGTGATCCTGGAATTACTCTCCCTTACATAGCCTCATTAAATGGCGCCCGAACAGGGACCTTGTGTTCTTGTCCGCCGCGTTGCATTTTTTGAGTAGATTTGTGACTTGGTTCACACTTTCGTCTCTTGGATTTTCTGTAATCCCATGGTTTCTGTATGAATGTAAAATTTCCAACAGTTCGAGAAAATATCTAAATATTGTCCTTTGTTTTCCCTTTAATAATTAATTAAAAATATTGGCTGATACTAATAACAGAGACACTGCTGATCCAAAAGGACATATCAAACCTTGAACAAATAAAGAAATAAAATAATCAAAAAAATGCACAACCAAGAAGCGTATATGTCTGCTTCCCCAGTCGTTGATTATACCCGTAATAGCTATTCGCCTGAGAGACATAGGGGAATAAAGCTGTTACAACGACATGATATCAATGTCAAAAGTCCAGTAAGAAGATTATTAAATCCCCCTAAAGCTCCTAGTTTTTCAAGAATCCCTAGACATAATAATGTTCCCTTGTATGCTAATCATAACCCTCAGTATACTGATTCATCTGCCCAGAAATTGCATTATCAATTAAATATCATAAAAGAAATAACAAATCTTTTAAATCAGTTAGCTGTAAGCTTAAAGGATACACAAATCAGTTATTCTGAATATCCTAACCATCATAATTGGAACAGTAGGAATAATATCTATTCCGCTAGATATCAACGTAGCTCGTCTCCTAAGTCGGAGAAGAGTAAATATTACTATAATAAAAATTTCAGTAAATGGAACAATGTGCAGTCGTTGAATGCTAATTCAACCTTTGGTTATGATAAGTCTGACTGTACAAATGTCCCACGAAGTATGAACGTTGATGGTTATGACACAGTGTGTGATTATTGCAAAAAAGTGGGCCATAGTATAAATGAATGCTACAAATACCTCGGTATTTGTAGTTATTGTAAACAAGGTGGTCATAAAATAGCTGAATGTAGAATACGTCCGACTCCTTTGTTTTCCCCTCAGAATAGTCGTAGCTCTAGTATTGTTTGCTTGTTTTGTAAGAAATTGCATCCTGGAGTGAATTGTTTAAATAAAGCCCAGAAACAAGACGAGATAAATGATACGTATACTTCTAGTAATAGTTCCCGTTCACTGCCTCCTCGTCCTCCTCGTAAAATTGTGAAATCTTGTGAATGGTGTGGTCTGTCTCATTTGGAAGGTAAATGTCTGGGTAACGTTGAAAATTCTTATATACCAGAACAATTGGTCAACCTTAAAACTCCCATGGTAATACCTACACCAGTGGAGGAACCCAAACAGTCTACACCCGTGGAGAATAATAACTCTGTTGAGAAAATTACCAAATTTGACTCCCCAGAAGTAAAGAAACAGGAGGAGAGACCAATATCAAATGAATTATCAGTTCCTCATGTTCTTAGTGTAAAAGAATTGAATAGTAGTACGGAAAGTCTGTGTCTATTAAATGTCATTAATCATAGTGTACAAAGTATAAATGAATCCGTTAATAGTCATGAAAGCCATTGTGTTTTAAACGCTTTTGATCCCATTGTAAAAGGCATAAATGAATTACTTACTAGTAATGAAAGCCAGTCTTTTCTAGATGTTCCCGATTCTAATGTTTGTAGTATGAAACTATTGATAATATTCCCGAAGTGCAAAGTAAGAATGAATACAGTGCTGATGATGAAAGTCAGTGCCCTTTGAATGAAAATTCTCTGCTGAATACATATATGACAAAAACTTCTTGTTCCTCACCTGTTGAAAATACTTCTTTAGAATATAAATTTCCTTTATTCCCTTTGCTAAAAGTTGGAAATAAATCTTCTTTGAAAAATCCAGTAAATAACCCTTGGTACAATGTAGACGATAAACCTATCTCAAATTCAGCCCCAGTACCGATACTTGAATCAAGATTGCGTGTAGTGCAAGTTGATTGCGATAAAGGAAAACCTGGTTCTTTGATAGTTCCCGTCGCTGTTAATCCAAATAGTCATAACTACTATAGTTGCTTTGTTGACAGCGGAGCTGGAACTAGCCTGATAAGTAAAGAATTTGTTTCGAATTGTTTTAAAGACGTAAAGGTGTTCCCGTCCATTGACTTAGGTATTAAAGAAATTACGGGATTACATCGTAATCAGACAATACCCGTTGATCATTATATAAAAATGAAATTGTTTTTCCCTAAAACTAATTTTGTCACAAAACCAATCGTTTTTGTTTTACTACCTTCAGAATTCCTACCTGAATTAATAGTGTTAGGAGCTGTTGCCCTGAGAGAAAATGGACTGATGCCTTATATGTCTACTATGAAGTTAGTACATAGAATAGGTTCTAAAATAGAACCAATATCGGTAGACCCAAAGACCTTAACCTCCCCATCTTCTCGATATCGGGATCTAACTTCCTTTCCATGGTGCTCTTAACATTGAAGAGGATTTCTGTGATTATATTATATCTTATATAATCGAATAAATATTTTTGCTGCTAAATATCTATGGCATATCTCTTACTCAATTCCTTTTCTATCTCTTTTCCTTGTTCTCTTCCTATCTTCTGGGTTTTTGGGAATCCGGAGGGAAGGGGGGACTTGGGATATAAATAAATCAAAAATATCTGAAATGCATTATTACCTAATGGTTATATTTTTTATATAGGCCCTTGCCATATATAAGTTTCATTCGATTCGAATAACTTATCTTTAGATAGGAAAAAAATCTGGTAATTGTTTTGCAGAATAATTAATTGTCTAGTATCTTTATAGCCTAATTTGAAAATATGCCTCATGATATATTTAATCTTTTCTATGAATTTAAAATTTTATAAAATTATTTACTAATATACATTTAATCAAAAGTTTCTTGCAGATGCAGATTTATTTTGTACATATCTAAAACCTGAACTAATGCGGTTAAGTTTTTCAGATACGCTAGTGGGGTGTTGACCTAGTGTCTCATTTATCCCACACCGCCCGCCATAAAACGTAGACTATCTTTTTTTTTTATTAAAAGTCGAGTGATTTTCTCAGTGTATAACTTTAATAGTGAAAACGCTTGTTCTTGTGAAAAAAGAATAATATTTGAAAATGTCCGTAAAGGAGTCTGCATTGCAAATTTTTTTTGTAAATATAGTTGTTACTAACCACATTATGACCTGTACAAAATGACTTTGTTGGTCCCCTTTTAGTGTCCCATACTTGGATACTTTATAGTTTCATTTTGTTCGAGAACTCTTACGAACCTCCCACTATTTCGGAACTCTACCCCTGGTCGTTGTTAAAATTTAATGATCCAATTTTGGAAAACACTTAAAATAATCCAGGGTGGGGAGTTTAGATTTAGTGGGGGGGATGTAAGGGGGTGTGAAAATCCCCCTTTCTTTTCTTTATCATTTTTGTTTTAAGTGTTTTGAAGAGGAACTTTATTATTTATGGTTATTATAGTCATTCTTCCTCCCTCGTTCATTATATTGCTTTATTTATGGAAATTAATGGAATCCAGATTGTTACTACTAATATATTATATTCTATATTCCAGTCTTAGTCTTAGTATTTATTTATGATTCCTGTAATCCATGTTTTGAAAACTTTTATGTTTCAAATAAGATTTAATCGTGTCCTTCCCAAGTTTTTATTAATATTGGGCACTTTGATTAAGTAATATTAAGTATCACCTTTTTCTGTTGATGAAGTCGTTGTTCCCTTGGATATTCATACCAAGATTTCCACAGGTTAGTCCTAAATATAAAAATCCATTTATTAAATAATCATAAGAAATGCTATACTAAAAAGGATATTAAATAAGTTAATAAATAAATAACGAGTTTCCCCATATTCCAGTTGCTCCCGCGCTGTATCTTCGGTCCCAGTTTCAATCCTGCAGTTCCCTTCTTATAAATAGAGCCCCTCCCAGTATGGCTTACCAGTACAGGGTAAGTTCTACTTAAAAAGATAAAATTTAATATTAAATTTATAATTCATATTGAATAAAATAACTAATTAAATATAATAAAGAGAAACTGGTGAAAGCATACTCACTGTTTTATGTT
>JABUQX010011788.1:0-10000 GCA_015478945.1 Trachelipus rathkii | reverse complement strand
CCTACTCTGCCTCCCGATTCGATTTGTTTTCTATAAAGTTCTTTGTCTTCACTGCTAAGCCAATTCCCACACTGTTTTGTAATGTCAAAGACATTACTGAGGCTTATTTCAAATACTTCATTAGGTCTCTTTCTATATTTTTCAAACATTTTAATGAGTTTGTCAGTCGTAGCTGTAACTTGCTGCTTAGATACAAGAGGGAAGCTCAGTTTCTCCCACAGCATCATCAATTCTTCAGAGATCATGGTTATTCTGTCAGCTCTACCTTTCACTTGGTCATATAATCCCAAATATCTACCAACAATGTCCCTTTTCAATGGCAATTTGCAAAGGGTCACATTTAGCTGATTTTCACTTGTGGTATAGATGGGCGACGTTTTGTAATTCCTGTTAAAAGAATTTAACAGGAATTACAAAACGTCGCCCATGTCCATTTCTTTCCAGCAGAATCTACTGCAGCTTTCGATTTCTTATTTGTAAACGACATATTTACACCTGAAAAATAAAAGTGGGTAAATATTCAAATATTTTAAAGAACATACAACAATGTTACATTAAAAATTGATGAAAATAAAAATGACCAAATTGCCCCATGTTCAGTAAGTTGGGTGCGGAAGATTTTTTCAAAATTAAACAAATTGCATGTCATTTCTGGGATTTATAGGCAAATGTTCATCATATGCAACATCAGGAGATGTAAAATTTTAAAAAAGGTACAAAAAGTCATAACCCTAATATATATATATATATATATATATATATATATATATATATCATCTCTAGTATATATATATTAATATATAATATATAATATATATATATATATATATATATATATATATATATATATATATATATAATATATATATATATATATATCTCTCAGTATAAATATATTAACATACAGTAGGTCAGATAGATAGGGAAAATTTATCGGACAAATGCGGATATGCTCTTCAAAATTACAAATTTTCAACGGCAAGGCAATCTTCATTTGCCTACGCCGAAATGTAGGAAACGTCGTGACTGGTTCATAACAAACATTGCTAAATTATTTTTTAATTTCTATCGTACTCTTTATGCTATTTTCGAAAATAACATAATTAAATAATTTTTATGAAAAATATTACGCATTTTCCTTCAAAAAATTTTTTTACCACTATAAACACTAAAAATATATGATAATAAAAATAAACCTTGTTACGTAGAAAGTCATATTAAATCTATTTTAAGGTTTGTCGGCAACTTTTCACGCGAAAAGTACAGTCCACGCACACACAAGATTATTCGAAAACTACAAAACTGGATTGAATTACTATTTTTTTTTTAGTCAATGTACAGGACCCACCACGGCTCACAAAGAAGCGGCCCCACTGAATTTAAAAAAAAATGAGCATCATGGGTTGGTCCTGGCATGTACATTTTTGAATGTCAAGGAAAATTTGAATGGCGAAATGAATATTCAGTCAAACAATAAATAAATAATATAAAATTGTCCTAATATTACATAACAAAATCATATGTTGTAAAGAATATTCGCTTCTTGGAGATACAAGAAAATAGTTACTACTCTAAGATGGAAGATTCAGTTAAGATATGGGACAATCTTTTAGAAGGTTCTATGGACCACAAGGTAGGAAAATAGGGTCCAGTTGGGGATAATTAACGAAGATATGTCGAACAGATTGCGGGGTATGGAGACGTCAAAATTTGCAGATGGGCGGAGGGTCCCGTGACATATGATTGAATGTGAGATGGATATTGGTGTGGCCAATACGGAGGCGTGCAAAGCGCAGTAAGCATGTCAGCGCTTTCGTCGGTGGGAGGAAGACCACTCTCCGATGCTGGGCTTTATATTTCCAAGTTTCGCTCCCCGCTGATCATTCGTCCAGCACTCTTGCTAATAAGATCGAAAGCTTTGTCGGAGAGCAGGATAGTAATCAGTTGATGGGAGGCGGCCTTGTCGAATGACATTTAGGGGTTACCTGAACAGCTGCGAAAAGAAGAGGCGGCCATTTTGGCCTCTCTATCAGGGACTTTATTGCCCGTTACTCCTTCATGAGAGGGGGTTCCAACATTAATGAATGATTTGTTTCTTACGCGGAGTGGAGCACGAAGAAATTTGTTACAGGCGGATATCATATTGTTTTTAGCAATAGAGCGTTTTACGCGCTTGGAGGGAGCTGAGCGAATCTGAATAAATAACAAGAGTGGTCTTGGTTAAGGAATAGAATTCGAGAAAGGGAAATTATTATAGCCATTAATTCTGCCATAAAAATTGAAGCATGAAAGGGAGAGTATGTGAGAGGTTGCGGTCAGGAAAGACGGAAGATGCACCCACACTATCCCTTGTTTTAAAGTCGTCAGTAAACACTGGAGTAAATTCACCGTGAACTAAGGAATGAGGCAGAAATGATGCCTTTAACAAGGCAGCAGAGTGGCTAGGATTTTGGAGAGGAGAGTTAGGCCAAGGAAATGGTTGGGGTAGCGGGGAATAGCCAGGTGTTGTACTCTGTTCATTTCATAAGAGAAAGGCAGCACCTTTTGCAAAGGGATGTTAAGGAAATTAAGGATGTTATGTTATGTTTGCAAATGGCCAGTAATTAGGATTCTGGGGTATCTCCTGCAGAATCGATTTCGGAGCAGACGGTATTGGGGTTTGAAAACAAAGATAACTTGTGCACATGATGTATCCCTTCGAAGAGAGAGTGCATCACATTGGCCTTCAACTTCAAAGGCTTACCCGGGGGACGATCGGAAAGCTCCAGTGGAGATATGGATCGCCTTGTTTTGGATGGGATCTAACAGGCGTAGTAGAGTTTGGAGAGCCTGGGCATGCGGCGCGTCAGGGGGGCAGGGGGGCCCCCTCCCCCCCCCTAGAAGTGTTTACTCTTATAGAGTCTACCTGCGAATTTTTTTGATCCAACGTCCCTTTCCGGGTGGCCGTTAAGTACATTTTACGATATATATATATATATATAGTATATATATATTATATATATATATATATATATATATATATATATATATATATATATATATATATATATATATATATATATATATATATATATATTATCTATATATATATATTATATAATATATATATATATATATATAAATATATATATATATATAATATATATATATATATATATATATATATATAGATATCTATATATATATATATATATATATATATTATATATATATAATATATTATAATATATATATATATATATATATATAATATATATATATATATTATATATATATATATCTATATATATATATATATATGCGTATATGGGCGAAGGCTCACATTTCTCTTGCCCGATACGAGTCTTCTCACTCGCCAAACAGTTGTCGCATTTCTAGACAAGAACTGTGTTGTTATTCTATCTATGCTTTTTTTAAGGTTGATATGTATATATAAATTCTAGAATTTGTGTTCAGTCAGATTCTCAAATTCTTTATTAAGTGTTTAAGGTTCAAAGTAGCATGGAAATTATCAATCCGTGACGTTACTCTATAATTCAACACCGCCTCAGGTGTAAAGTTATAGTTTCAATTTCATAGATCATGGCATATTGGGAGATTCCTGGTACGTACGCTTCTACTTTAATTAAAATAATTTTGTGTATTGGTTACTTCTTAAAAGTAGGAATTTTGCAACACTGATCTAACTTGTCCATATGAGGTTAGCTTCATTTTAAAATAATAAACTATTTTTTCATTGTACAACACAGAAATTAATTGTTTTCAACATTGTTTGCTTATATTTTTAATTTTTTCTGTTAACACATCTTTTAATGTTAGTAAAATTATTAGCCTGTGACCATATGTGGCAGAGTACCAGTAGTTATAACCAATATTAATATATAATATATATATATATATATATATATATAATATATATATATATATATATATAATATGATATATATAATATATATATATATTATATATTGTTTGTTTGCAGTAAATTTTAAAAAAGTAAGAACTCAGATAAAAAAATGGAAATGGTTAGCGGTGACAACAAAGAAGATACAATAAGTCAACTAAACTACACCAAGAGCAATCCCTCCTACTTCGCATATTTCGCATGATAAAGAACCCACACCCAGGCCAGCACCTCGACGAGTCAAAATATGGGTCCAAGATTTCGGAACTAGCGTTTCAGTAGATGACAGTCACGAAAATGACATGGCGTAGATACGTTTTTAAAATATGATAGATATTATCATGATTTCGACTGAGAAAAAGAAACAGTTACTGAAAGAGTGTTGGATTCCACCTAAGACCTATAATTTTTTGGGAGATGCTACCCACTTAAAGAGGAAATTCAAATATGAATGGTTGGAGACATATCCACCTTGGCTTGACATTTACTGCAGGCACCTAAAGGGGAGCATTTTGCAAGTTTTGTATTTTTTTTTTCCACCAAATGAAAGTTCGGTCAGAGGAGGTCCTAGGCTCTTTAACAATAAAACCTTTCACTAAATTAAAGATGTCATGCCGTTGAAGGGACATACAAACACAGAGTGCCATAAACTGCCGTTGAAGCTGCAAGATTGTTCCTACAGCACGTGCCGGTAGACGTCCAAATTAACCCAACATTCTAAGAAAATCATAGAAGAAAATAAAAAAAGATTACCTCATAATTTCATTGGTGGACATTTTCTGCCGTGCGCGCGATTACCGCTTCTGGTAGGCATCAATGATGCAGGGAGTGTTGCAAGATTTTGTGCTGCTTACGACATAGATGCCGGAGATCAGACATTGAAAAAAACCATTTGAAAAAGGAAGAAAAATGCCCACATACCAAATCAGTTCAGATTCAGAAGGAGATCATTTCTCTATGTGGTACTACTATAAAGAACTACTACATCGTTAATATGTAAGGAAGGTTGCGTATAGCTATACACAGCATGAAACCGCTGATATTCTGCGAAGAGAACCAATTATCCATAGGTTGCGCTATTTCGTCAAGAGTGCCGATGAAGTCGAAAGAAGAAATTTATTGGCTTGTAGAAACTGAAAGCGATTTGACGCAAAAAACCATTGCGAAAGCAATGAACGATTTGTCACGCCGAAGACTGGATCCCGAAGAAATGCGGTGGGCTTGGGTTTCGATTTGCTGTTCTACGATGTCTTCAAGAGAAGGAGGTAGTCAAACAATATTGCGGAAAATATAAAAAAGGCATTGTTCTTTCATTGCTCTTCACACAAACAAAATCTAGTAGTAAATGATTTGAACACAATACAAGAAATCCGCAATACTGTGGGGAACTATAAAGGACATTATTACGTTTTTTCGCGAGTCGCTCTTGGGAAGAAAATTAATACCAAACATCCCAAAGCCAATTAGCCAGACCAGCATGGTCTGAACCAACACAAGTGCATTAGGAGTATTTAAAGAGCACTTTTGTACGAATGATGCAAGAATTAGAAATCCTTTCCAATTGAATTAAATACCGCCACAAGAAAAAAAGCGCTTTTCAGTTGCATTCGCGGCATGTAAGTCGTCATTCATCATGCTATGATATTGATGCGAAATACTCTGCGATGTTAGTGCCAGTTGTAAATGCTCTCCAATCCAAGACCTTGGATATCGTCAAAACCTCGCAGCACATTCTACACATTGTGGAAATGGTTAGGAGCCATCGGAAAGATCAAGAAAAAATCACCGATGAAGTGTTAAAAGAAGCTAATCAAATCGCCGAGCAACTGGGACTTGATCTGAATATACCACGAATTTTTGGTAGGCAGCAGCACTGCAGCAACCATTCCAGGAACAAATCCAACGGAGTTCTGGAGAAGATCCTTAATAAATCCGTATCTGGATTCTATAACCTCTTCTTTTGAATTACGGTTTTCTACTGAAAATACACCTGCTTATGCATGACTATTTACACCCTTTCCACATCTACTCTAACAATCATGAGTTTAAAAGGAAAAGAAAGCTTCATTTTATAGATTTTACCACTTGAAAATCATAGAAGAAGAGCTAGAACTTTGGCACAAAATTTGGAAGGACCAGAAACTGAGTAGTGAAGAACTAAAAGATCTTGTTGTCTCCAAGTGTTAAAGGAGACTGAACCTTTCTTTCCGTCGACGAAAGGCTTGATGATTACTATTCGCCCAGCTCATGCACCACCAGTACAGTAGAACACTCTTTCAGTACTCTGCTAAGGATCAAGACCTGGCTACGAAGTACTATGGAAGAGGACAGGTTAAACGGGCTGGCATGAGTGTACACAAAAAAAATTTGTGTTTGACAATTATGATTATTTTATTCCAACAGTAGTTGTAGTTGATAATTTTGCGTTGAACCCAAGGAAAGTACTTTTTTAATGAACATTCCATTTGCAGCTGCTCTATTATTGTGAATTTTCCATCATTGCATTATGGTATTTCGATATTTCTATTGTTTTTAATTAAACTAACCTTTTTATAAAATTTTCATCATTTATTATCTATACAAATATTTCTAGTTTTATGTCTTCTTTTTATATATATATATATAATATATATATATATAATATATACTATATATATATATATATATATATATATATATATATATATATATATATATAAATATATATGTGCAAATATATATATATATATATATATATATAAAAGTTTATAAAATTTTAAGCTTGTAAGCTGGCGACGCCCATGAATTGGACTTCCGGTCAGCTCCATAAGATTTTGAGGCGAGATGACGTAACAGGTCAACCACGCGATGACAAGTCTTTCAGGAGTTAATATGCGGTGCGTAGTTAATGGTCATTCTAAAATGAATCTAAAAATTATGACTTGGTGAAGTTACAGGAAAGGGTGAACCATATAAGGTTAGGTTCGCGGGGGAAGGTGACAGGTTCTTCGATTTACTTTTTTCCTAAATAGTACTTCTGAGGTTTTGGTGAGTGAGGAATAGAAGGCATGAGAATTACCCCATTGTGAAATATTCTCAATAGCTAGTTGAAGTTGACTTTCAAGAAATGGCAGCCTAGCACTGGCAATATCCAGCCCCAGGTCATCAACATAGAGAGGAAAATTGACCGTCGCTGGGATAGAAGTAACGATGTCATTGAATCCGAGAGCAAATAGTAATACACTTAGAACACTGCCCTGCGGAACGCCTTCATCCAGAGTAAAGTGTCGTGACAGAATAGAAGAGCATCAATCTGGATGCGCATCTATTTGAACAGAATGCCATTTAATGAAAAAGGGGTGTCCACGCGAAACCGAGCGAATGGAGTTTAAGAAGAACCCCAGTTCTCCACGTTGGTCATAAATCTTTTCAAGGTCATATATATATATATATATATATTATATATATAATATATATATTATATATATATATATATACTATATATATATACTATAATATATATATATATATATATATATATATATAATAATATATATATATATATATAATTATCAATATACAGCGAAATAAAATTAAAGACGCAAAATTTGGTATCGGTAAAAGGGTATCAGCAAAATTTTCCGATACGATGCCGATACGATACTAACAAATTGCGATACGATACCTCAAAAATAGACCGATACCATGGTATTACCTGCATCACTAATATTATATATTTTTTCTATATATATATATATATATATATACTATTATATTATAGTATGATCATATATATATATATATATATATATATATATATATATATATTATATTATATATATATACTATAGTATATATATATATATATATATATATATATATATATATATATAATATACCTATATATATATATATAAATATATATATATATGAGGGAGAGTACACGCATACTCGAATCGATGAAATTACCTCCCATTTCTTTAATGTGCGCCTTTCTCTTTGCGTTTTCATACTTCACACATCATCCTCAGGCAACATGATTACTAACCACCATTTATCCACATATATATACACATGATTAAAGTACACCCCCTATTCTAGATAACACCTTACAGACATCCCTACTACTCATATCGCCGGTGTGCGGGGAGTAAAGAATTTCCCACATCGTATGTCTCGCGTGTCGCTAGAAGTCGAGCAAGGGGCGGTGGTAGTTGCGCGTTGGCTGCACTACCATCTATTTCTTCCAGGAATGCTAATGCAGGGCTCGGAGAAGGTCCGTGATCGCCGTTAACGACCTTCTAACTTTCGGGCGAAATTGTATGAATCGTATGGGTACATGGAATGTCAGCGGAATAATGTGAGGAGAAGAGGAGGAAGGTGATGGATGTATTTACAAAGGGCAAATTTGATTGTGCTCGCTGTGGACTGAAACAAAGATGAAAGAAAAGGTGAAATTAAGTGGTGTGATTGTGATATGTGTGCGTGCTGGTGTGGAAGAGAATAAGAGAAGAGAAGCAGTTGCAATTTTGATGAGTGACCTGTGGTATGAAGCCCTATTGTAGACTTTGATTGTGTGAGTCCTTGGAATTCTTAATGGTTAAATTTAAGTTTGAAAAGTCAAGGTTGTTGTGGTTGGTGGGGGACGTGGCGTATGGTCCATCTGAGGAAACGTTGAAGAGAGTACGGTTTTTTTGATAATCTGAATGATGTTCTGGATGGGCGTGAGTAGCAGCTTCAGATTGATAGGTTTTGGGGAACCTGAATGAGTTGGATAGTGATCAAAAAATAGCGGATGTATAACAAGGTGGTTTTGGGGTGGCGGGAGAAATGAGAATGGTCGAAAGGTGATTGATTTCTGTGAAGAGAGAGGTATGTGTTGTAAGTAATACTTTCTTTTAAACACAAGAGTATCCCATAAGTATATAGAGTTGGTGTAGTAGAGATGGTATCGAGTGAAAAGCTATGATTGATTTAGTGTTGGTGGAAGAAGGAGATGTTGAAGTATGTGTTTGGATGTTAAAATCGTTTAGGGGTTTAGGAATGGGATTATCGGATTTTTATGATCTTATGTTGTTCTATGTAAAATAAGTTGTGGGGCTTGGATGGAGAGGAAGGCGATACGAAAGGAAGTGGGTAAAATTAGAGTGAGAAGTTAAGTGTGCAAGATAATAAGGCATAAGTATGTAAGAGCGCTCGCTTGTAAAACGGTTGAATGTGAACAAGTTGTTACTGAGCAAATCTGGGGGCAAATGAAGGAAGGCAATTGTTAGTAGTGCAAAGGGAGTGTGTGGATGTGCCGTAATAGTAGGAAGTAAGAATGTTAACAGCGAATGTTGGGGAGTGAAGAGGTGATGAAAGCGGTTAAAGGTAAAAAAAGGAGAAGCGTGTTGAATGTGCTAAAAGCAAATTATGGAAGATCAAAAGAAAGATGCTTGGAAATTATATAAGGAGGCAAAAAGAAATACTAAAGGTGTATTACGTAGGAGAAAAACAAGAGGTAAATGAACAGTTTGGAAGGAGGATGGAATGAGACATTACAAGGAATTAGGAAGCTCTTCTGGAAGCGAAGCGCGAAAAGGTTAAGAATTGAGAATAAGGGGATCTTGCTTAGAATAATGAATAGGGAGGTGCTTTTGTAACTGATGAAGATGGATGTGAGGGGAGTGTGGAAAGAAACACTTCGAAAATCTGCCCAATATTAACAGTAATGAGGAGGTGTTAGTGAATGTGTGCGGTTTTGATGGTGCAGAAAGGAATAGTATTTTGGGATGAGGTTATTAGTAAGGAGGAGGTTAATGGGTAGGGTGAGAAAGTTGAAGAATGGTTAAATCTGCAGGTTATAGATGAATTACTAGTGAATGATCAAGAGCGGAGGGCGAGATGGTGATTATTGGATTTGGAAGTTGTGGTTAATAGCGTTTATGGAGGTATAGTTTCGAGGGATTTGGAGGAAAGCGGTAATAGTACCCTTGTATAAGGGTAAGGGCGAAAAGAGGGGGGAACTGAGAAATTATAGGGGAATAAAGTTTATTAGTGTTGTAGGAAGGTATATGCTGGTATTTTGGTCGAAAGAGTGCCGTCGGAGTGACTCGAGATCTGAGCGTGATCCCTCCG
>JABUQX010011787.1:32500-35000 GCA_015478945.1 Trachelipus rathkii | reverse complement strand
AATAATAATAATAATAATAATAATACATCTAATATAAATATATATATATATATATATATATATATGGTATATATATATATATATATATATATATTAGGGATGTGCCGAATAGTGAAAAAGCCGAATACCGAATATTCGGCTAAAAGTATTCGGCCGAATACCGAATATTCGGCCGAATAATCACTTCGCTATTCGGCCGAATAGTTATTTCAAAGTTCGGTCATCCATTTAGGGAAAAATAAAGAAAACTTACACTGGTCAACAAAAAAAGGTGAAATTTTTCTTGGATGGACTTTTGTAGCAGATATATAGTAATTCGGAGGTGCTGATTCCATATATATTCTCGGATTTGCTGTATCACATCCCGTTTTCGTGCAATCATGGATCCCTATTTTTGCATATTCCCTAGGAATGACAAAATTCATGTGCGCACTACGTAGGCTGTATAGACGTTACCTTCCGCATATATCTACAGTAGCAGCAAGTTTACTGCGGTCGATATTCGGGAAGCATGTGGTAACTTTAGTACGTCTACATGTATGGATGCCAATGACCTGGATGATGTCTATCATCCATCTGAAATACAGTCGGATGGTCCGTCATTGTTCACCCAGGGTGAACTGAACGATCTTGTATGAGAGTTGTATTTGCCGAAGTTGTCCTGAGCTGTTGGCTTCGAGGTTGCATGAAAAATGACTACTGGACCATGGCACAAGAGTAACATTTTATCGTAACAGAGAAGCAGAGCTGCGGAGGCTCTTCCAGTCAGATGGTAACCTTGTGTATTGCAGTGAAGTTGCAGGCCTACTACTCGCTATGGGACTCCCAGCATACGATGCAGGTGAGTGGCGACTGTTTATTGACACTTCCAAGAGCAGTTTAAAGTGTGTGTTGTTACACAACGGCAACAGGTATGCTTCGGTTCCAGTAGGGTACTCGGTACGGATGAGAGAGGAGTATGCAAAAATCAAGACAGTTTGGAGAGGCTACAATATCAGGTACATGGATGGTAAATATGCGTCGACCTCAAAATGGTAAACATTTTGCTCGGTCAGCAAGCAGGTTTCACCAAATATACCTGCTTCCTGTGCTATTGGGACAGCCGGGCGGCAAAGGATCACTGGACCAAAAGAGAATGGCCACCGAGGGAAACCTTGACGCCAGGTGACAGGAACATCGTACGTGAACCACTTGTACAGAGAGAAAACATCATCTTACCTCCACTACACATAAAACTTGGTTTGATGAAACAATTTGTGAAGGCCCTGGACCATGATGGTGAATGCTTCCGCTATATATGCTCAACGTTTCCTGGTCTGAGTGACGAGAAGAAAAAAGCTGGGATATTTGATGGCCCACAAATACGGACACTCCTCCGTGATGCTGCCTTTGCTACAACAATGACTGTGTTAGAGGCAAGAGCGTGGAATGCTTTTTCAGATGTAGCACAGAATTTTCTGGGGAACAGGAAAGCCGAGAACCACTAACATTGTACAGGAACTGCTAGACAGTTTTCATTCTCATGGATGTAGAATGAGTATAAAGTTGCACTACTTACATTCTCACCTAAGAAAATTTCCGGATAACCTAGGCGATGTTAGTGATGAGCAGGGTGAACGCTTCCATCAAGATCTAAAGTTCATGGAAGGACGTTACCAGGACAAGTGGGATATCAATATGATGGCCGACTATTGTTGGAGCTTGATGAGGGATATTCCAGACGCTATGCACAGTAGATCGTCTACGAAGAGAAAGTTACTACCATCGTAGGTATGTTTACATTAACTAAACCCATTCCTTCTATTACATTCATTGTTGTCCCATATTACTCTTTATTCATAGTTGTATTATATGTTTAACATATATCTATCAAAGACATGTATCATATCATTGCGATTTGTTTCTCTCCCTTCATATATCCAATATATATATATATATATATATATAATAATAATAATAATAATAATAATATATATATATATATATATATATATATATATATATATATATATATATATATATATATATATATATATATATATATATATATATATATATATATATATATATATATATATATATATATATAATATATAATATATATATAAATATATAAAAAAATATATATATATATATATATATATATATATACGGTATATATATATATATATATATATATATATATATATATATATATATATATATATATATATATATATATATATATATATATATATATATATATATATATATATATATATATATATATATATATATATATATATATATATATATATATATATCCCAATAATTGTGATAGACCCTCTTGAAAAAGGTAAAAATCATAAAATTTTACAAATCTGTGTTACACACAATATCTCACAAATGCGATGTGATATGCAAAAACCGATTACATTTTTGGAATCAGCACATCAATAATCAATTGCGAAACCCCGTCCAAGAAATTTCATGTTTACCAGTGTTATATACAAAGTAATAA
>JABUQX010011787.1:5000-25000 GCA_015478945.1 Trachelipus rathkii | reverse complement strand
GGAAGCAAGAAATAAAGCTAATAAGATGCTATGGTAGGTATAATAAATCGCAATTTCATTTGCAAGAGTAAGGAAATAAGTAATCTGTATAAAAGCTATATTGGGCCAGTATTAGAGTATTGTGCAAAACTTTGGGGCACCTTATTTATGATAAGACAGATATGTTGAAGAGATTGCAATGTAGAGCAAAAAGTATTATTTGTGGATTTGAGGGTAAGAGCTATGAGGAGAGGCTAAAGGAGTTAGAAATGTTTTCTGTAGAAAGGCAATTTCTTAGATGGGATATGATAAAAGTCTACAAAATATTAACATTACTGAGGCCAATAAATTCTTTATAGTAGACCATGAATGGGAGAACAGTGGAGACAATAGGAAAATTAGGATGACATGTAATCTTGATGTAAGAAAACATTCATTCAGTAATTAGTTGATTGTACACTGTTTTTGTGATATAAATCTTTGAGTTTCTGTTTAAACAATTCAGAAATTATTATATTAACTAATGAAATGATCAGAGATCTGTAGTTCAAATTTTTTAGCTAATAAAATTGATTGTGCCATCATCACAATGTCTTCTAAGTGATCTACCCCACTCAATCATGTATGAGAAGGAATTCATATACACAGCTTCATAAATAATTTTTGTTTCTTGACCAAATGCTTACTTGAAATGTAAAGGCTAAATATATTAAAGAGGGCCTCTTAGGGAATAGGTCCTCGTTTTATGGATTGGTGAATCATGTAAAAAAGATAATACCAAAGTCATGAATATAAAAAATATGGAAGGAAAGGTACTGGTGATAAGAAAATTTAACGAAGATGGACAGAATACTTTCAATTGTTAATGAACATGGAACAGGAAAGTAAAAGTCAAAAGAAAGAAGAAGGGGGGAAAGTTTTATGATGCAAGATGAAGTGGAGGAGAGAGAGGAGGAAGAGTTCATGAGGGAAAGGAGTTTGAACAGGGTGTTGGCCAAAATGTAGAATGATGGAAGCTGAAGGAATCTAGATGGAAATGATAAAGGAAGAAGGGGTTTTGACAAACACAGAATCATTGCAGCATGGAGAGAGGAATAGGTGCCAGAGAAATGGGGGAAAGATAGTAATGATTCCAAATGGCTGCTCAGGGATTTGTTCAAATGGCATGTATATACCATATATCGTTAATAAAAACCATATCTTAAACACAACAACAGTTGGGGTAAGGAGCAAGTACTGATCACAGACAATTTATAATAACAGATCTTAGTTTCATTTTGAGACAGATCTTGAGAAGACGGAAATACAGCATTGGGGTTAGTGTGAATATATAGAGAGGCCTTCTTGATTCATTACACAGAACCAAGTTGTGGAGGTGCATGGAAGGAGAAAATATGGAATTTCAGGAAGAATGTTGATAAACAGTCAAGTGCTTGTGGTTGAAGTCTTGTTCATATATATACAATACATGTGGGACATGAAAACCTTAAGGTAGTTTGAGGTTAAAACATGAGTAAAACAGGGAAGTGTGATGCTACCTTTGTTGTTTATGCATATACCAGTATATATATAGACAGTCATACAGAGATTTAAGAAAGGATATAGGAAGGGAACCAGAGCGTGGTATTTTTTGCACATCATATGATATTTGCTTTCGGAGTGTGGGTAGGAGAAATTGTAGAGACAGAGCTTAATTAATGAAATGAGTGCTTTAAAGAGGCTGACTTGAGGAGGAGCAAATACAAAACTGTGATCTTAATTGGGTCCTTTATTAAACCAGGGTGCAAAAATAAAATTAGTATCAGATTGGTTGATAATGCTATCTCAGAATTATTTCACTTGAGGGATATTTTTACAAATTTTCTAAATTTTCCCATTAAATAAAAATAAATGTAATAAAGTTTAATCTATAGCACATATAAATCACATATAAAGGGAAAATTTTTAGCTATGATAAGGTTGCGTTCTTTCATTGTTTTACGAAAAAAGAAGAATTAATAATTATAGGCACCAGTGTTGCCAGGAGTGCGCAGTCTGCAATGCATCCACGGCATCGTGTATACCACCCTACAGTATTCATTAATTAAAAAAAAAAAAGTCATGGTGTCAACATTCATTCTACAAACTTTACATACATGCCCTACATTAAATTTAAACAGAAATAAATTGCCTAAGCTTACTCATTTTTATAAGCTTAGGTGTGAAGCCCCAAAAAATATATATATCAATTTCTCTGCTTTTTTGTTAATATTAATTAAATTATATTTGAAAATTCACCATTTACAAAGAAAGTTTGTCTTTTTCTGTTTCATAAATTTTTCCCTTTTAATTTTTTTTCATTTGTAAAATACCTCACTTATTAATTTTATTCATAGAAAAATTTGCATGATCCAAATTGACTTTATGAAAGTTCACACAAATTTTTGTTTAAAATATATAAAATCTCTTTATTTCTGATTTTTCCTAGGATCATAAAATGCATTTCTCAGTTTTACCAACTTTACAAAGTTCAAATTTTTTATTGGCCCCTGGTTTAATAAAGTACTCCTAATTGTAAGGGGAGAGAGGTGGAAAGGGACTATATGTTCAGATCGATGGGAAGAGGATAGAAGAGGTAGAATCTTTTAAGTACCTTGGAAGTGTTTTGAAGTAGGGAGGAGGTGTGTATAGCGACATCGTAGAGAAGATAAGCAAATACAGTAAATGTAAGGGAGCTACCTTATTCATTGCTGAATGATGTGAGTATGCCTTTACAGGCAAAGAATGTTATTTTTGAGACCATTCTAATGCCAATATTGATGTATGAAGCGAGTGGTGGAAGACAACCACTAAGTCAAGAAATAGAATACAGGCAAAATGAGATTCTTTGAGCAATGCTGGTAAAGGGTCGAAGAGATGGGATAAGGAATGAGCAAGTCAGGGAGAGAGAGTGTGGGAGTGTGTCCTATCATAAATAAGATAGAAAGAATGAATGGCTGATGGGGGTCGAAAAGCATTGAGAGTTGATAATAGAACCTTGAATGTCCAAGAGGTAGAGTTAGAAGGATGATATATAGGTGGTTCTGGGGAAGTATGTTTCCATGACTTAGAAGAGTTGAAGAGCAATGCTTTCGCAAATCACCGAAACTGGAGAGTGACTCTGGATCAACTGACAGGCAGATAGTACCTATCTGGGATCTGCAGTAAGTAAAGATGTAATGTTAAAGGTAAGCAGAGAAATCCCAAGGTGCTCTTAAAATATTTTGGAAATAAAATTTGGAATCGGATACAAGAATTTTATTGCATCTTTATGATGCAATAGGAGTGTGATCAAGACATGATTATATTTTACTCTCTCACGAAGATCAACATGCAATCCGTGGTTTCAAGTTAACCAATGAATTAATCTAACTGGACATCAGAGATCTCTGCTGTAGAAAAGTGATCTTCTTTGAGGCTGACGCTTTTAATATCATTAACATCAAAAGGAAATATGGGTCTAAATATATATATAGCTCAAGTGCCAAAATCTGACCATCTAGGAAGATTTATTTTTATTAAATATTATATCTATGATTATTTTCTTACATCCAATGACTTTAATAGGTAGATTGGAAAAATTAAATGTGATCATTGTCTCAAATAATTGCTGTACCCCCTCAACTTTGATCCATCCTTGTAAATATGTGAACTTTTGATTTGATTATGGATTAATTCTAATGTATACCGTAATATATATATATTATATTAAAATTCATAAAAATTAGTTATTTATATATATATATATATATATATATATATATATATATATTATATATATATATATATATATATATATATATATATATATATATTATATATATATATATACATATTATTAGCGTTATATTATATATATATATATAAGATATTAAGTATATATATTATGTTATATATATATATATTTTTGTTATATATATATATATATATATATATATATATATATATATATATATATATATATATATATATATATATATATATATATATATATATATATATATATATATATATATATATAGCGGAGAGGAGACACGCTGGGATCAACTAGCGTACCCGACTGGAAGGTGCCTCTCTCCACTCTTTCTCGTAGAGACGATGATCAAAGAAGATTGAATAATTCGGAGGTCAAAAGATATAATAAGAAGTAGATAGTATTAAAGTGATGTTCGATAGATGTGGTTTGAATGTCTAGTAAGCACAGGCAACCAACTGACACCATCAGAGGTGTTACGGAGCAGGTTAGGCTATTTCCGTAACGGAGGGAGATTGTCTCCGGACTCCGTTGGCCTGCTTACTTGGGTGACTATTCAAGGAGGATTGTGAGTTTTTCAAAGTGAATAAACAATTGTGATACCATTTAGGAAGGGTTTACTTAACTAGAGTGTTTCCGGATCTATCTATCAATGGTGTCTAATTCGATATTTTTCCGTGGTAAAGAATAATAATATAACATGGTGGTCACTGAGAATAAAAATCTAAGGATATTGACACACTAGAAAAAAGTTTATGTTTACTTAATTAGCTCAAAATATATACATGTGGGAAGTTTGTGAATAGCTACAAGATAACACAATCCATTCCCAATAATATTATAATAAAAGATATAAGAATTTACGATATGATATTATTTAATGAAATATATACATTGGAATTATACTTAGAATCCAAGGTATTATGACTATGTACATGAGTTTAACAACTCCGGATCAGATTCAAGAGTGGAAACCAATCGATTCCAAATATTATTCGTGCAATGAAGTATGGGGAGGAAGTAGAAATTGACTCAATTATGACAAATATACTATACTTAACTGAGGATTTTGGAGATAAACAAAAAAGAACTGAAAGCAAAACAGAATTGAAACCAAAACTGAAATGGGAGACTGAAATCAGACCATAAATTGAAATTGAGACCAGAACTACAAAGATTGAAATCAAAGATTGAAATCAAAGATTGGAACCCTGTCAAAATAAATAATAAAGGGGATTACTACAGATCACACTTTATCTTCATTTATAACAGTATATTTTACATATAATATTATATGTACTTTATTACTTTATTGAACTCACCCTTTCAGTTTCCAAGAGGGGCTTGTTCAATTAATTCAATAGTTTGCTGTTTCTTTCCGATATGAAACTGCAACAATAACATTTGGGTTACTACTGTTTTCCCAGTACATGACAATAATAATTTTACAATAATGAATGAAATGGAATCTTTTATTTAGCCGTACTCACTAACCTGGAAAATCTGGACATCTAACTTCCAGGTCTCCAAAGTCTTCGAGTATTTATGAACTTGTTTGTTAACAGTGTTTTGGGTACAATATCATGTACTTTTTTTGAACTTTAGCAAAGTGTTTAGTTTATAATATTATTAATACATCAAATCATATATCCAAACTAAAAAAGAGAGAAAATAATTATAACCTCTATAATTCCCTAAGTTTTGACAATAAATAAAGCAATAATATAATATAATACAATCATCGTCCAGGCTGGAGCGTATTGTCCAGACTGGATCAATGAGAAATCTTAAACTTACTAAACAGTTACTACGGGTTACTTCAGTCGTCAATGGCACAACTATGCACTATGCACGAACAACATCTCCCTTATATCCTCCCCCGCTAAATCTAAACCCCCACCTCAATTTTCCACGTCGTTCAGAGAAAGACGGGAGTGAAGAGGCGGCCAAGAGCATAGAATAGCGTAGAGAAGGACAATCAGGACTCTTACATATAAACTACAATATAAATTTTTCAAAAGTTATTATATATTTACAAATTATTTATAATTTCTGTGCCTTAGGCAGGGACGAAGGACGAACAGCAGATTTTCGGGGAACTCCTGCATCAATAGTACAGAAGCCTTTTGCTCCATCACCCAGCGTAAGCCTGTACGCAGTACAACCTTAACGCTGGGATCCAGAGCAGACTCATAGTCAAGGGATACAATGGAATGACAATTGCAAGAAGGATGTGGAGGACACGAAGGCACAGACTTGGGCTCACTCAGTGGATAATTTGACTGAGGAGAAGGGATGTAAGGACCACTATGTTCTTGTACATTCATTAAAGGAAAATAATTTTTACATTGGAAATAAATTGATGGGAAAAATTTTATAACGGGACTGGTTGTACATAAGGGTGAACTTCGGGAATAGTTTCTGCGGGAGATTCATCATGACCAGTATGAAATAAAAATGAGAGGAATCATATAATTTGGATCCATCCTTTTAGTGTATACGAAAGAATGGTCATTAAGGGTCTTCTTTTTTTTCAATATCTGATATTAGGGGTGACTCTACGTACTCCGCCTTTATGAATACTTTTATGATGGATTCAATATGTCGTTTCCCTCGGACGATGTTCTTCTCCGGCCATTGGTACTTGTTGAGGTAAGGATACAGGATCATCAAGGGGAGATATATTGAGCATTATAGGTGTATAAATCTTGTAGATGGCGAACATATTTATAGCTGTATTTTAGACTCAGAAGTATTGGTCATGATCCCGGGAATACATTCCACAGACAGATCTCAAAGGTTCATATATATATTCACAGTGTTTTGCCCCGATCCTGCATTTTTTTACCATCTTGTCAGGGACCATATGACTATGGTCTTACATTGGGTGTCATTAGTGCCGAGACCATTGGTAGGCAAGAGAACTTCAATAGACACTTCTGGCGTAACCACAGGCATCCTGAGGAGTTGACTAGACCACAGGCATCATGAGGAGTTGACTAGTCCGGGTACTCTGGGAACCGACAGAGATTTTTACTTCGGCTATCCACTCTGAAAAGTACAATATATTCGGCAGTAATCGAGTCATGATAGGATTTTATGATAAAAATAAAAAATGCACAAATATATTCTATTCTAAGGTAATAATTTCAACAATCAGTCAGGGAGACTAAATGACCGTAGTAAATCCAACTCAGGCATCATTCCATGTCACTGCAAACCATTTTTTGGCAATTTTTTCCGTGACCCCTTTCGATTTTTATGAAAAATGGCACACTAACAGATCTTGTTGAGAAAATATGAATGGTGTTTATTGCAGGTCTCTAGCTCATACGGTTCAGAAAATATGACCTTTGAAACTTTGGTCAAAATGTTCAATTTTGAGAGAGTAGTCCTAGGTCAAAATACAATATCTCGGCTTCTATGGCACTTAGAAGCATCGTGTAAAGACCATTTAATAGATCTTGAATAGCTGTACAACATTTATTTAGATGATTTTGACCTCGGAGGTCAAATAAAAAATTTGACCTTTTGGTGACCTTGACCTTGACCTTGAAAAAAAACTATTCTTCGATTTTTTCAAACTTTGCTCAATTATTGTTATATATGTATATTTTATTTTTTTTAATGAATTAATTTTGGTTTTGGTTTGGTTTAGAAAATATAAGCAATTTAATAAGTACAAATATCACATTTTTTCACTTTTTTTAAAATTACAGAGTGATTCTTATTTTATCGATATATTGTAAGGTTATATAATGATGACACTTGATGAAAGAAGCTATCTTTTATTAAAACCCTTTTAGTAATAATTAAACGTGATATATATATATATATATATTATATATTATATGAGCATATATATATATACATATATATTATTATATATATATATATATATATATATATATATATATATATATATATATATATAAACAAAAAATATTGATACCCTTTATTTTAACAACAAATTTAAATTTTTTTTAGTTCGACTGGCAAACATATTTTCAGCTTTTCCATATTCTGCCTTTGTCAATGTATAAGTTCTTCCGGTTTTTGTTACCGGGCTTACACTCATTAAGATGTCACTGACATCAATGATGAGTACATCTTGAGGTGATGGAAACACGAAGGAGGGTGCAGGCCCATGAGGATGCAGGAAGCTCAAACTTACTTCATTACTATCATGTTTTACTTCCAATATACAGGCAAGATACCAGTGGGCATCATAAAATGCAATGCAATAACCTTTCAAAGATGTTAATGAAATATTGTTTCCTTGAAGTATAGATGCACTTTCTATTCGGTGTTTACGTGAAGAAGAATATGAACGTATTTCAACTTATCCCTTACAGATAAGTCTGAAAGAGTGGATCCCATGGGTTCAAAAAAATTAATATTACATTGTAATTATTTAATGTATTTTGTAGTTCAAATATTAAATGCATATGTATCATATATTTTGACATTTAATTATATATATTATATGAAAACTTATCTAAATTATTTAAATAACTGTATAAATTTATAGATTTACCTGGAATAGTTTTTGCATATGATAACCGTTTTTCCAACATTCATCTGTGTTTTCATGAAACTTCTGTGTTTTTCATGATCTTCTATAGTCGTGAAAGTGAATGAAATAAATGGAAGAGTCTTAACTGCAAAGTTATAGAGTGCAATTGGATTCAATATAAGTTCTGCATTTCCAGTTCTTTGAAGGCTTGCCCTGGAGGCAAGCCTCTTTACAGATCCACCAATGCCATCACATGGCCCTTTTCCATGATTGGTTGCAAAAAAGTGCCATTCAGCATCAACTTTAAAATCTTCTTTGTGATATGAAAGATTTAAAAAATTATTCCTATTTTTGTATTGGCCAGCACAACCATCACTGAAGTAATATATTTTGGTTATTTGATGAGACAATTTAAGAAAATTTATCAGATGAGTTTGAAAAAGGTGAACTGCAATTACATCATGTTGGTTGCACTCAGAAATTGCAACAAAACTTTTATGCATTAGCTTATTGTCTTGACGGTAGTAAATGACAAATGGATGTATTGTTGCTTGATAGTTATTCCAATGAAATGCCTGTGCTGCATCCTGCACAGTAAAAGAGTAATTTTCAGAAAAATCTCCAATAATGAAAAATTCACCTTGGAGATGTTTCTCTTTCAATTGTTGTAGAAATGCCATCTCTCATTTTGCTATGAAATCATGTTATAGGAGAACCTTAAGTTTTCATGAAATAATTGTATAAATTCTTCGACAACAAGCTTTTTGAGTTTGTAATGTAGACCTGTCTGCTGAAATCCATTCTTTAAACTATCTCATCGACCCCTTTTCTATCAAAACCATTTTTTAACATATATTAATTTTTCTTTTTTGGGGCAGTTATCACACTTTCCAAAGAAACATATCTCCTGTGGTGGATTACATTGAAGAAATGATAGACAATGACTGTAGTGACAAATATAATTTGTATCAATCTTCTCAATTTCTGTTGATGTCCCTGGGCTATCCAACAAGCATGGTGTCTCGCATTTAAATATGTTGACTATAGCTTCTAACATGAGTTTAACATTTTGATGTATAGTACAAACACACACAACATGAGTACCACTTGACCCTGGTAATACACATTCTTTTGGACGAAGTTCTGCAAACTTTGAAAACCCGATTTTGATATCTGGGTGCTTCTCTTTGAAAAGCTGATATGCTTCCTTTAAGTTGCACAGGATTAGAAACTTTTGCTTCTTTTCTCTTGTTCCATCAACTCGTTTTACAGACACACAATCTTTCATTCCTGGCATTTCTCTGGACACATCTGCTGAATGATAGAAGTCAATTACAATGGAAACATGTTCACTGTCTAGTCTTTTTCCTAATCTTACATTCGGTGTTGAGAACACTCCTTTCTCTTTTGCCAAATTCTTTGCTTGCCTAGCCATGAAATTGGAGCAATTAAACTCTTTCATTATTCTTGTTATTGGCCAGCGTTTTGGCAAGATAGTTAAAATAGAAAGCTTTTCACTTCTGCTTGTAGATTCCTCATTGAATTTTTCTTTTAACTGCTGAAGAATTTCTATTTCTGTATTATCAGTGTCACTGTCTGTAATTGGTTGCCCAGTGGCTAGTTCAAGTTTCCTTTTATAAGCTGTTGTTACTTTACATAGCTTTTTCTTGGCATAACTGGGTTTGCCAGATAGTTTAGATAATTTAATTGGTGTTTCTTCAAGCGAGACCAATGATTTATTAATTTCACTAACTTCATATTCCATTTGAGCACCATCATCATCAACTTCATGTTGGGCAGACTCCACTTCAGGAGAGGAATGCAATGATTGACTTGATGAAGAACCCTTTTCACTTTGATCCTTTGTTAATTTTTTGCTACAGTTACTACATAATTTATGGTATACCTCAAAATTTAAATTAGGATATTTATCAATCAAATTTTTTGTCACATTTAGAAGATTTTTCTTTATCTTTTTTTTATGTACATTAAAAGGGTCAAAACAAAATTTTCCACTATTTAATATTGTTATCGAACTGGCATCCATCTGAAAAAAAATATATATATATATATATATATATATATATATATCTAAACATACAATGTTACATATATATATATATAGCAGTATATAGCAGCGTGAGCAAAGAGTTATATATATATATATATATATATAAGAGTTGCTACTATATATATATATATATATATATATATATATATATAAATAGATATATATATATATATATATATATATATATATATATATATATATATATATATATATATATATATATATATATCTTACAATTTTCAGTGTTCACATGAAATTATCTATAGTTCACAGTACACAGGATAGCCTCTTTATATACACAAAATAAAGAAAAAAGAGTAATGGTTTAAAACAACCAAAGATTTGAAAGCGGAAAACGTTTTACTGTGAAATTTATCACACTACTGAAATATTTTCTTTTCCCAAAGTGAATATAAAATATTAAAATTTTATAAAAAAAAAAAAAATATGAAAATCTCATAAACCATTAAGGTCTCTTATCTATATTTTCTACCTGATACCTGATAAGTATAGAGATATAAATCATTATTTAAAGTTTTCCCTATATATATATGTAGTTTGTATAGTAGAGCTATATATATATATATATATATATATATATATATATATATATATATATATATATATATATATATATATATATATATATATATATATATATATATATATATATATATATGGTTAAAATATATTCCCATAGATAGGAAAAAAAAAACTTTTTAATTAATGAGATTTATTATCTCTATACCTATCTTATCTAGTACACCTTTCTTATCTAATCTTATTGTCTATAGAAAAAGGATATATATATATATATATATATATATATATAAAGTATATATATATATATATATATATATATATATATATATATATATATATGTATATCTATGTACTTCTCTTTGATAAGTTTGATATATATATATATATATATATATATATATATATATATATATATATATATATATATATATATATATATATATATATATATATATATATATATGAGAGAGAGAGAGAGAAATGGAAATGTTGGGACTATACATTGAATGAGATAAAAATTGCAAAAAAGTGAAAAATGTGATATTTGTACTTATTAAATTGCTTATATTTTCTAAACCAAGCCAAAACCAAAATTAATTCATTAAAAAAAATGAAATATACATATATAACAATAATTGAGCAACGTTTGAAAAAAATCGAATAATAGTTTTTTTTTCAAGGTCAAGGTCAAGGTCACCAAAAGGTCAAATTTTTTATTTGACCTCCGAGGTCAAAATCATCTAAATAAATGTTGTACAGCTATTCAAGATCTATTAAATGGTCTTTACACGATGCTTCTAAGTGCCATAGAAGCCGAGATATTGTATTTTGACCTAGGACTACTCTCTCAAAATTGAACATTTTGACCAAAGTTTCAAAGGTCATATTTTCTGAACCGTATGAGCTAGAGACCTGCAATAAACGCCATTCATATTTTCTCAACAAGATCTGTTAGTGTGCCAATTTTCATGCAAATCGAAAGGGGTCAGGGAAAATGTCGTGTTGAAGTGAAGTAAACTAACTCATTTCCTCTCTCTCACTTTTCTCAGAGTGGACCCACAATGTTTAAAAACGGTCCCACTATAACTCTGAGAAACTGACTAACTATTTAAAACAAAAAGAAAGGGAAACAAGTACTAAATTCCAATATAGAATTTTAAATTTTACTTTAGAAGAGTTGGACAAAATATATATTTCAGTGGTAGTAAATAACTTTTTATAGTAGCTTATTACGATGATCTCCTTTCCACATAGTAAGAAGAAAGGATCATCAATAATACTTAATTCACTGAAAACTCCTGTACCTCTGCTACCTATGAAACTTTTTAATTAAAATCATGGCCTATTATATTTTTGTAAAATAAAAACAATATGAGGAAGTCTTTTTCCTTATTCCTTTTATTTTACTTTTAGATATAAATACATTAATTATCAGAGGCAGGTGGTGGTTTTCCATGAATATATATACCATAATTATATTTTTGTATAAAAATTTCTATTTATACAGTACAATATACACTGTATAAACGCTTTTTGATTGTATTTTGGGTAATGCAATCACACAAGACTTTCTTATATATTTTTTTTTTATTTTTAAATTAGTCTGTACTCATACACGGAGAATACATACACACAATAGATCACTTAGGCAAGAACATTTTCTCTAGGAGGGATATTCGTCTCATAATTTGAAATTTTTGACGATCAGACATACTAGTAAGCATTCCTCCAAGACCACTTCCATATATGAAAATGTTTATAGTTTTAATACTATAGTTCAGAAGGAAGTATATGAAGAGATTAAGAAAGATAGAGAGAAAACTTATCTGGTTCTTAGTTTGAGATAAGTCATTTTGCTCATTATATTAGCTTTTTTTCAATCAGTAGTTGAACAACAGAACTTTAATTAAAGGAAATTGCAGAGGAATTCCTCAAACAGATGAAACAAAGCTAACAAATTTCTGAGCTTATTTATTTCATCTCAGGGAAAGATCAACTTTTCAATTTATAACACAGAGAAGGTTATAAAAGACTGGTACGTCTCCTGTGACGGACATATTCTATGGGGGTAGACATTACATTCGGAAAATTGGGAACCATTCCTCTACTTCTAGTACTGGGAGGAATAGGCAATTGCATTTCCTCCAAGATTTCATCATCTATATGGACCAAAGTCAAATTACTGTTATCCAAATGGACGTTAGTGGGATCACCAATTACCTCTCCCACTATTTGAAAAGGGAGAATTCTAGTTTCCGAGACAGGTGAAGAAACCATTTCAGCCGACGGGGACATATTGAAAGAATTACTATTTGGCGGGCTGAAACCATAAAATTCAGTCTTTTGAGAGCTGGAAGAACTATCTAGGGTAAAAAGGTTTGACCCATCGACCGGCAAATCACCCACAACATTTCTCCCTGACAGATCCATAAGATCATCAGAAGAGACTGAGGAGGAATAGTTAGGTCTATCCATAAAAAAGGACGGGGGATCCGTTAAATTCAACCCAGATGTTTCCAGATTAGTACTTTCCAACTGCTGTGCTTGTGAAACTATAAGATCTTCATTATTATTAGTTAACCTTACAGGAGAAAGGATAGAGGGGTATTTAAATTTACTAGGGTATTCATGAGAATACATATCAATATAATCTAAAACAGGGGTAAGTATCTCGTCATGGTTGACCTCCAGGGTACCACCATGGCTCTTAGGAGAACTAGTAGGAATATTTATTAACTCTGTCTCGGATAAACTAGAATCGGAATCTATCTCAGGTAAACTAGAATGGTTAGAATTAGATTCGTCCGAAGAATGGATAGGTGAAATGGGAATAACGAGAGGAGGGAGCAAAAATTTAACCTCTTTGTGACCTGAAGATTTTAAGGAATTTGAAGACAACCGAGGAACTAACTCCTCCATACTAATGTTAAAGTTTTCCCTTTGATCCCAAGAAGTGGGCTCTATTACAGGAGTTAAATTGGGCAGTTGAATATAGTCACTTAAAGAGATAGGATTAAAAGTTAAGAATCCCTCAAAATCAGCTTCCTCCTCCAGGGAATCATCGATATTAGTAAACAAGGAGGTATCAGCGATGGACTCTGACTCATAAGAATTAGCTGAATCAGTCTCAGACTCAAGATCGCGGGATTCAGGAGGATTTTCATCATCCCCATCCAACAAACTCTCCTCGTCCGAGAAAAATGCATCACTAATTTCTTTATTTCGAGTCAGGTATTTTCGCAAATAACCCGGAATCTCAATCCATTCCCTTAAGTGTGAAAAATGGACTTTTTGAGTTCTACTGGGGGGATTAGTATTCCTTTGGATGACATATGCTACCCTATTCGGGTTCACGTCAACAACGGTAAAGGGCCCTTCCCACTTATGATGAAATTTAAGAGCAGTGCTTGGCCCAGTTCGTATTACTTTACGAGCTACTTTTTGACCGACCTTGAAAGGTTTAAAGTTGACACTGCCCTCTTTCCAATATTGGGGAAAAGTATGCACTGGGGTATGGGATTTTTGTAATAAATAATCCGAAGGAGACATGTCCAATGCACTATGATAAGTATTATTATAAATTAATATGGAGGAAGACAATTCTTCATCCCAAGTAGCGGGTTGTTCCAGAACTAAACATTTCAGTAGTTGAATTAAACTCCGGTTAAACCGCTCTGAGACACCGTTACTCGAGGGATGAAGGGGAGATATTCTCACATGTTTAATGTTGTGTTTTTGTAACACCTGTTGGAATACCTGGGAAGTAAATTCAGTTCCATTATCAGTTAAAATACGATTTGGAACTTTAGGAAGGAAAGGGAGAACTTGGTGTTCCAGTTTCCGAGAGACGGTCAAGCTGGACTTGTCGGCAATGGGGACTACAGACACCCATTTAGAATAATGATCAATAAAGATCATGCAATATTTATTTCCTTTAAAAGTTTTAGGGAATTGAATCAAATCCATGGCACATAAATCGAAGGGATAGTTGGCCAAGATTTTCAACATGGGTGGAGTTATATTGGAAGAAAAGTTTTTCTGCATCTGGCAAACAGGGCAACACCGCACTACATCTGAAATTACCTGGTTGACCCTAGGATGCCAAAAATGCTTATATACTAACTGAAGCAGCTTGTTCCGGCCTATGTGGGCACAGGATACATGGAGGCCCAAAACTATGTGCATTAGTAAGTCCAAAGAAATCGCGTATAACAGATCCCCAGACGTAGTTCGGTAATACAAAATGTCATTTTCCAAGATCATTTGTTTAGAATGACTTTTGTATGGTTTGGGTACTTGTTGCCAATTTATATTGTTAACATTTTTCTTAAAACCCTTCAATAAGTAACGAAGAGTACGATCATTATTTTGGTCGTATATAATATCTGTATCGTTAATATTAGTATTAACTACAGATATGTTTTTCACCTGTATGGTGGAAGATTTCAAATTGGACCGGGTACAGAAATGCCCTCGGCTACCACAGTCAATTTTTTTCCTTGAAGATGAATCAGTTGCTTCCGGGACATGTCCGGTAATAGGTGGTTATCCCTCAGAGCACAAGTACCAAGTATCAATGGGTTATCTACCATGTATTCCTGTGGAACTATAAAGAAGGCTGAAGGATGAGTTTCAAAACCCATGTTAAACCTCAGGATTAGGTTTACATAATGAACAATGGGAATCCTTTCTTTGTTTCCGAACCCACTAATAGCCTTCACTCCTATGTCTTGTGAATTTAAAAGCTCCTTGGACTTCCCTAGTAGAGGGACAATCTCAGAACTTATCAAATTTACTCCCGCCCCACTATCTACAAGGCAATCATAAATGGGAGCATCATGATCATCCAACTTGACACAGACGACCAATGGGTCTATATCAGCCTGACACAAGTTAATGGCGACGACCATGTCCTCACTAGCATAGGAACAAAGGGGATACGAAACTTTACTCATGTGATTCTTTCCACCATGTTTAAGAGAAGGATCATCAAGGTTTTTCGTAGAGTCATTTACAATGTCCTTTTCCACAGAGTGACTCAAATCTGCGGGGACTATTCGTTTAACTGTTTTTCCTGGTGAGATTCAGCAAACCCCCCTTTGCACCGACCCTCATAATGAGATACATTGCAGTACTCGCAAGGATCCAAAAATAGGCGTTGGGGAAGAGGCTTCTCAGTTGGGTTAGCCATTATTACATTTTCTGAGGCTTCAGGGAGATAGGATGATCTCGAATATACCTTCTTTACAGCTCCTTGAAGGTATTCTTTAGGCGGAGTTCGATCAGGATTACTGGATCTGGGAGGGGTGCGTTGAGTACACCTCATTCCCGCGTGAGGACCTCTACAAAAGGGACATACTACTTTTCGGTTATTTACGGGAGATGATGGAGGGGAATTCCTAGCTCGACATTCGGTATTTAGATGGCCGGTTTTCTTGCAGTAGCTACAGACTCCAAGGTACTTATAGCAATCCTGCATTTCGTGTCCTCTCTTCTCACAGTAATCACAGAGGAGATTCCTTCGATCCTCAGATCCGGACCGAACATTTCGAGTTACGCTGCGAGTATTAGTAGTCCTGACACGGTCCTCGTTCCGGGGTGAACTACGAACCGTGTTATGGAAAGAACGACTGTAGCTATTTCTTTCCGGAGGACTACGTTGACTGACATTGGTAGGGCGATGGTTAGTTTTTACTGATGACTTAGTTTTTCGTTGTTCGACTTTTTTCCGTAGAACATCAGTCCATCCAGGAAGGGTAGTATTGATTTGTACTACTGACTCCAATGATTCGTTTAGATCAACCTCCCGGTCAGATCGGGAATAATTTGATGGGTCGTTCTCAAGAGGTATTGATTGGGACATGGAATTTGGAAAAGCAGTATTCTCACTGTCCAAAGAGTCTGCAAAATTCACAATATTCTCCCAAGAAGCTCTACTATACCCGTCCAACTCCATCATTTTTATATATTGACGGACGAATGTTTCAATAAATGGAGGCAAACTACAAAGGAAAGCTATTCTAAGGGAATCATGATCTCTCATATCGTATCTAGGATATGCTTGACTAGCCAGGCGTTCCAACCGAAGGGCAAACATTTTAATGCTCTCATTGGGATATCGGTGAGCAGGATACTTCTGTATTCTATACTCTTTCTTCTTACGTTCCTCATCTCGATACCAGCATACAAGATTATCCCGTACAGAGAAGTATTCACGGTTATCTTTTATTATTTCTCGGTATATGTGAAGAAATTTGCCTTCTAGCTGTCGTCCTAGCAGTCTCAACCATTGGTGATGGGCATTTGGATAATTAAGGCTACAGTACGCCTCAAAATCAGCCAAATAGACTAAGAGATCTTGTTCTGATTCATATTTAAATTTTCCAGGGTCCACAACCTTAAGTTTTTGAGAGTTCTTGAGCAACTGTGTAAGGAGTACAATGGCCTCCTCCAGCATGTCAAGTCTCTGTTTCATTTGTGGCCCTGAATACATAGAAGGTTCATTTGGATCGGGAATACGACGTTCAAATTGTTGTTGTGGTAATCCTTGTGGAAAACAACCAGAATACGACTGAGGGTCAATAGACATCTGGTGTTCCGGATACTGATTTACTGGGATTTGGTCTCGGTGGGGCTGTAGCAACCTATTATATTTCTCGGAGAAGTCAGATTCTCCTCTGTTTATTGGGGACAACGATTCTCTAGTGCCTCTACCCATGTCTGTATTTCTCAATAGAGACTTAGGTTGAGTAAAGTAATTTCCTGGGGGTATAGAATCATGACGAAGATTGGGATTAGGAAGAAGTTGAGGTTTAGGAAGAAAATTATGAGTAGGCATAAGATTAGGATTAGGAATAAGATTAGGATTAGGAATAAGGTTAGGATTAGGAATAAGATTAGGATTAGGAATAAGATTAGGATTAGGAAGAAAATGATTTTTTGGAGTTTCCACATAACTAGATGGATTATGAGGAAAAGGTTTGGATCGTGGTTGAAATTGGGAAACTAAGGAAGGTTTATACTCACGATCATAGAGAGAAGTGGTATTTTTAGGCATTTGCAATTTAGGTGCATCAAGGTCAGAGGGTATTACTTGACCTCGAGCGGGGATCGTTCTGTGTTCAACCTGACTGATTTCCACATTATTTTCTTGGGTCCATTGCTTTCTAAGTTTAACAAGCAAGGCATCCATTTCGGACTGATTAAAAGGTTTGTCAGAGTTGGAAACCATTTTTACGTCAGAGTGGGAACCCAAGGGTGTGTCAGAGTTGGTGACTTCTACCCCATTTTTATTTTCTTCATTCACTCCTACATTCATTCCTACATTCATTTCTACTTGATGTTTATTTTGATCATCACGCAGACGCTGTTCTACACGTGGATCTAGAGCAACAGGCAAGAGATGGATCAAAGTCCAAATCCTCTTGACTATCAGAAGCTGTGCTTGTTTCCAAGCCTGTGTTTTGATTTTTTTCAGACATGTTAAATTTTTTTTAAAGTAAAAAAAAAAAAGAAAATTAAAGTATTGGAGGGTTATCCCTAACTAACTCTTGAATCTGTCCAATGTAAGTACAAAAGAAGATTTCTTTGAAGAGAACTGAAGAGAATCGATGAATTTTCAAAATAAATGTGATGATGTGAGCGAGAGTCACAATCCTAGTGCACGCAAGCGCAGGAACTCAAACAGAGTCCCTGTTCGGGCGCCACTTAATTTATTTATGTAGCGGAGAGGAGACACGCTGGGATCAACTAGCGTACCCGACTGGAAGGTGCCTCTCTCCACTCTTTCTCGTAGAGACGATGATCAAAGAAGATTGAATAATTCGGAGGTCAAAAGATATAATAAGAAGTAGATAGTATTAAAGTGATGTTCGATAGATGTGGTTTGAATGTCTAGTAAGCACAGGCAACCAACTGACACCATCAGAGGTGTTACGGAGCAGGTTAGGCTATTTCCGTAACGGAGGGAGATTGTCTCCGGACTCCGTTGGCCTGCTTACTTGGGTGACTATTCAAGGAGGATTGTGAGTTTTTCAAAGTGAATAAACAATTGTGATACCATTTAGGAAGGGTTTACTTAACTAGAGTGTTTCCGGATCTATCTATCAATGGTGTCTAATTCGATATTTTTCCGTAGTAAAGAATAATAATATAATGATAGGTCAATAGAGAATCAAAATCTAAGGATATTGACACGCTAGAAAAAAGTTTATGTTTACTTAATTAGCTCAAAATATATACATGTGGGAAGTTTGTGAATAGCTACAAGATAACACAATCCATTCCCAATAATATTATAATAAAAGATATAAGAATTTACGATATGATATTATTTAATGAAATATATACATTGGAATTATACTTAGAATCCAAGGTATTATGACTATGTACATGAGTTTAACAACTCCGGATCAGATTCAAGAGTGGAAACCAATCGATTCCAAATATTATTCGTGCAATGAAGTATGGGGAGGAAGTAGAAATTGACTCAATTATGACAAATATACTATACTTAACTGAGGATTTTGGAGATAAACAAAAAAGAACTGAAAGCAAAACAGAATTGAAACCAAAGGAATCGAAGATTGAAATCTGAACCAGGAAATGAAATTGAGACCAGAACTACAAAGATTGAAATCAAAGATTGTTAACCCTGCTCAAAATAAATAATAAAGGGTTACTACAGATCACACCTTTATCTTCATTATAAAGTATATTTTACATAAATATTATAGTGTACGTTATAACTTTATTGAACTCACCTATTCATTTTCCAAGAGGGGCTTGTTCAATTTATTCAATAGTTGCTGGCTCTTTATGATAGTAAACTGTAACAATAACTTTGGGTTACTACTGTTTTCCCAGTACATGACAATAATAATTTTACAATAATGAATGAAATGGAATCTTTTATTTAGCCGTACTCACTAACCTGGAAAATCTGGACATCTAACTTCCAGGTCTCCAAAGTCTTCGAGTATTTATGAAATTGTTTGTTAATAATGTTTTGGGTACAATATCATGTACTTTTTTTGAACTTTAGCAAAGTGTTTAGTTTATAATATCATTAATACATAAATTCATATATCCAAACTAAAAAGAGAAAAAATAATTATAAC
>JABUQX010011787.1:0-2500 GCA_015478945.1 Trachelipus rathkii | reverse complement strand
GTAGTGTTGTCTTTGTGGTCCAACATCTAGTTCTTGCCCAATATATGAAGGTTTCGGCCTGTGTTTCCCCGAGTATTACTGCACCTCCAGAGAAACATAAACGCCAGCCACATCAGCCGACAGTATAATATATATATAATATATATATATATTATATATATAATATATAATATAATAATTATATATAATAGTATATATATATAATATATATATATAATACATATAATATATTATTATATATAATATTATATTATATATATTATATTATATAAATATAATATTATATATATATATATAATATATATATATTTATTATATATATATATATATATATATATATTAATTATATATAGGTTAATTCCATTTAAGATCAACCCAGAGGTGTACACCGATACGTCATACGATTTTAAAATGAGAATTGCAAACATGAAAGAACTTGTTGCCTCCTTATTACTCAAGGACAAAACTGCAGTTCCTATTGGACAATAGTTCTCAGATATTGAATCAAAAATATAGCTGCGGCCTGGCCAACATGGCTGGGTTACCCACCTATTTGAGGATTGTCATTGCTAGGTTCATCTGTTTATATACCATGAATACTACCTTAACCTTACTTCAAAAGTGCTGTGACATTGAATAGAATTTTTTTTTTTTTTTTAATGTATTCATCAAACTTATGCTTATTATTTTAACATAAAAAGAGAATGTATATGTAACTCCATCCAATATTAAAAAAATTCTAAAGGGTTTCCCCTTCATTGATATTTAAATAATATTTGACATTTTCGAGTTGGCTGTCAATAACGCCATCCAAATTTTGAAATTGTACTAAAAAATCTTTCTTTACACTACAGATCTAAATATCGCCATTTCATCATACTTATTAAAGTTAATAATAAACAAAACGGTCAAATACTGCAGTAATACAGACACATTCACAATAAAAAAAAAAAAAAAAAAAAAAAATCATCAAAGCGGTCTCAGAAAACATTAAGCAAAGCCTTAAGAGAAAGGATAAAAGTACAGTAAATATATCAGAAAATTACGTACTTAACGATGATAAATTGTATAATATTTCTAAAAAATGAATGCGAATGATGATTTGATGGCCTCTCTCCTGGCGGTGTACAACATTCAGAGCCGATCAAAATCAAAGTTGTAGGTTCTTCTTAGTCCTCTACCTAAGACGTCTGCTTTGCAAGGAATTAGAAACCTCTAAACTAGAAGCTGTCTTTTAATATATACTTGATGTTAGGAACATTGAAAGAAGTAAGCAACTTTTGCAAATACATTTATATTTAGCCTTTACTGTAAAAAAATCTGAATTGTAAATACCTATAATTGAATAAACGGTTTTAATTAATTTTGTCTAAGCTAGTTGTTCCTAATCTTATTCACCAGAGGGAAGACATAAAATCACAGGAATTAACAATGGCCTGAAAAAAAGAGCAAAAGAGCAGCCTCCTCCCATACGAAAAGTGAGAAGGTCTTACGCATGTGAATTTGAATCAGCAAGGTAAAATTCAAATTCTTACAAAAGTGATGAAGAATGTCCAAGGTAATGGTTCCTCTTACATTGATCTAACCTTGTTGTACATTAAGTTTTAGACGTCTATACATTTATATGCTTCAAGATACAAGTTAATACACATTCTTACTTTAAATATTGTATCTACTTTTGTTTTATTAATTGTTTTTGCAGTTTTGAAACCATTAGTCTCAAATCCAATACTGCCTTATAAGGATTCAAAATACTTAGACCGCAAGATTCAAATACTATACATCGTCACCTTCACAATTGAAACACAATGTCGTTTTTGGAGCCACAAGCCTAATTTAGTCAAAATAGAAGACTTTTAAGGAAAGAGTATTGCATCTTGCCCCTGACATCCGCAGAACATCCAAAGGGATTAGTTTTGCAAGCAGCAACAAAGGAAGGCAGTGAAAAATGGTTTTTTTGAAAGCGATTAGAATAAGCGGATATGTTGCAGGTAAAAAGAATATCAAGTATTAAAAAATGAATGGAGAAGGTAAGGTTCATGTTCTCGTTCTTTCTATTTAAAGGAGTTATTCTGTTGTTTGAAAGAAAACTAAAATCATTAACATATGTTCTCATGTCTTATGTAATTTAAGACCAAAAATGAACCTGTTATGTTAACTAGGTGCTGACTGTTAGTCTCCATTCAGTATGCGTTTGTACATAAACACCAGAATGTAATAACTAAAATTGAAGCTTTAGGTGCAAGAAACGATAAATTATAAAGATGATTTTGGCAAAAGTAATGGTATGTGATGATTGCTATTATTAACAAATATATAATGGGTATTTGTAAGCATATGTCCATAGGTAGAGTGGAAAATTTCTTAAATTCATAAAATTCTTAGATATTATAAGAGAGAAATGAAAGATCTTTTAAACATGAGGTTCTCATTGCTAGATGTACACTTTTCAATATGTTGAACCTAATTGATGATTTCATTAGAAATTTAAGTATCTACT
>JABUQX010011786.1:85000-87500 GCA_015478945.1 Trachelipus rathkii | reverse complement strand
TATATATATATATATATATATATATATATATATATATATATATATATATATATATATATATATATATATATATATATATATATATATATATATATATATATATATATATATATATATTAGTGATGCAGGTAACATCCGCATCCGCATCCGCGGAGCATCCGCACATTTTTAAAGATCTGCATCCGCATCCGGATCCGCGTTTTGCCCTGCGGTTGTTGCGCGGATGTTTATTGTCGAGATTCGATAAAGAATTTTATAATAAAAATACTTAATATGAATCTGAACGCAAACTTTAAATGAGAGACATTGGACTCTACTCAACTGTGTAATTAAGACTTATGATCTCGCAGCATGAATTTCATAATAATAATTATTTGAGTCAACAGAGTCACATGAGATTAATATCAGCGCCTCTACAGCTTCTGCCTCCGATATAATACCATTAATCTCAACGCTAAGGAAGCATTTTGAACCATCTTCAAATGAAAATGATGACGGTTTAAAAAGCAAAAGAAAAAAGAAAAATTGATGTTTCTCAAGCCCAACCTTCCTATATTTGAATTTCAATACTAGTGCAAAAAGTACATAATCCATTGTAAAATCTCTTTCATTTAGGTCGGAGGTTGGGGAAAGAGGTTGGTGGGGTGCATTTGAGTTGGGTCTCCGTCCCACATATTATATTAAAAAGATTGATTATGGCTAAAAGTCGATATATATATATATATATATATATATATATATATATACTATATATATATATATATATATATATATATATATATATATATATATATATACTATATTTTTATATATATATATATATATATATGCTTATATATATATATATATTAAGTGTTTGTATAATAATATATATATATATATGTAATAATATATGTATAATATATTCTTTAACTCTAATAATATATGTATATATGTAATATATGTATATGTAACTCAACAATAATATGTAATAATATTAATATATATATATATGCTATAACTATATATTATAATATATATAATATAATATATATATATATATATATACTATATATATGTAATAATAATAATAATAATATATATATATATCAGACATCCGCGTCCACGGATGCAGAAAATGACATCTACTGCGTCACTGAATAATAGCCAATAACCAACAATAATATATGTATATATAATATATATAATATAATAATATATATGTATATATATATATATATATATATAACATATATACTAACTGTAACTATGCTGCTATATATATATATATTATGGGTAGTGCACACACGTTTCTCATAAGTCGTAGATGAATACTATCCGCTATCTGCAAAAAAAATTCATGCGGATGCGGATGTGGATAGAGAAAAATGATGCGGATGCGGATATCCGCTACACCTCTAATATATATTATATATATATATATATATATATATATATATATATATATATATATATATATATATATATCTTCTTTCTATATATATATATCTTTATATATATATAGAGAGAGAGAGAGAGAGAGAGAGAGAGAGAGAGAGAGAGAGAGAGATATTATGTCTGCAATTGAATATTGTTTATAATCTTGATTTGATATTCGTGTGCAAACTTTTAGCTGTAAACATGTTTTGATCCAAGAGTCCTTGCTAACTATTTATTTATGTTTTTACTTTTCGTGAAATACATATTTTCTTTTTTATTTTAACATTTTTTTCTTCTTTAAACTGTGTTTTGGGTGTCTTCAATACATTCCAATAGAGGTCGCTGGTGTGTGTTTTGTTACTTTGAGTGCAAAACACAACGTGTCTCTCAGGTTCAGATTCAGATACTCTCTCTTTCCAATTTCGAAGGAAACATGAATAGACACGGTTGTTACAAACTTTATTTGTGTAAGTGTGATTGAGACAAGGTTTTTAACCCTCTGTTGATAATAAGATGTTGAATATTCGTAAACATGTCTGCGAACTTATATAATTGAGCACTAATATATACACACACACATACGCACATGCGCATGCATATTATATATATATATATATATATATATATATATATATATATATATATATATATATATATATATATATATATATATATATATATATATATATATATATAACATATATATATATATATATATATATATATGCCCTACATGGTATTTAAAATTTGCATGTTTTTCTTACGGTTTAAGCATAAATGAGTTGGAAAAAGGTGGAAAAAAAGAAATATTAGCAAAACTTCTTAAGTGGAATTAGAAGCCAAGGTTTGACCGATAAGTTGAAACGTTACGAGAAGCGAAAAGGTTTAAAGTGTAAGAAGCAAAGTTAAGGTTTATATAGTTTTGCTAATTTTGGACGGAACGGAAATTAGAGCAATAGGACGAAAAAGTTTCGGATCTCAGAGAGAGAGAGAGAGAGAGAGAGAGAGAGAGAGAGAGAGAGAGAGAGAGAGAGAATTAGCGCACTCTTTAAGCAAGGATAAACTTTAGAAGTTGATAGGA
>JABUQX010011786.1:75000-77500 GCA_015478945.1 Trachelipus rathkii | reverse complement strand
TATATATATATATATATATATATATATATATAGTGTAGTTATTCATAAAAATATTACGTTTTCAATCAATAAATTAAAGGAAATGGTTGTTTAGTAATGACACCTGTTGGTCTATTTATTTTATAATAAAAGCTCATTTATAAAGAATATTAATAATTTTATTATTTCAGCATTATAATGATATAATTTTTATTATTTTATCATTTTTTTATCACTTTCTATAAAATTATGGTTTATATAGATTTAATCGACCTAGATTATTAAAATGCATTTTGCGGTCTTTTTGTATTTAAAATAAGTTTGAGAAACGTGAAGGTCATTTCTGAAATAGAAGATACTGCGCATTTTTTAAAGACTTGAAATAAAGTTTTTATTCATAAATCAATGTTAAAAATAATATTTGCTTGCAGTGTTTGATTATATAATGTTTGTTTTGATATAGTGTTTCTTTTTATATAACAATTATTACTTAAAATGTATTATACTTTTTTTTTAAAAATACTTATCAAAATAAAGAATGTTGAGCGGAAAATTCGTCAGCTCTGACGTGTCTGTATTTTGTTTTGTTTTGTTTTTATTTTCGGACAGAGTAATTCTGTTCGCTTATAAAGTTTTTTCTTTAAGTATTTTACCATTTATTTAACGAAATAATGTAAAGTATTATATAACATAATGTTTTGTAACATATTGCAAGATAATAATTATTAAAAATAGTTTTTGTTGACAAAAACTTGTAATTTGCGAACAGAAAATTGGTTTTGGCAGAAAATTGCATGTATGCAGGGAGTATATGACAAAGTTGAAATATTGTAATTAAAGTTTAACTGCATGTGTGCGAAGTTGATAAATATAATAGAAAGCTTTTGTCAATAAAATCTTCTATCCAATTCAATATTCAAGTTTTATTATACCTACGAGAGAGAGCGACTTCAAGATAATTACTACAGCTACCGACCAATGAAGCAGAGGAACAAGCAGCATCAGCAGAAGAAGAAGAAATAACTACAAGCCATCTACAACTACAAAGACCTGTTATCCGGGCAAGAAGAAGAAGAACTCATAGCACCCTCTGCTTCAACCTACAAAGAGGCTCTACAGCTTCGGTTCACCCACTCTGGCTTACAAAGAAGTCGTGATTTCGATCAGCCTACAAAGAGGCTTCCTGCTCCGGCTTACAAAGAAGCCGAGCTCTTTCGCCTGCAAAGAGGCCGAGCTCTTCCGCTGCAAAGAGGCCGAGCTCTTCCGCCTACATAGAGGCAGAGTCGTTTCCACCTACTAATCCGGGTACTACAGAATTGGTGACAACAACACGTAAAGTCGAAGAGAAAAGTAATAACTCTCCCAGCACTCTTGCCACTATCGTAAAAATCAGGTATATATATATATATATATATATATATATATATATATATATATATATAAATATATAATAAAAATATGGATAGATATATATATAAATATATATATATATATTTATATATATATATATATCTTTACCAATATATATATATAACAACAATATATATATAATATATATATATATATATATATATGTAATATATATAATATATATATATATATATATATATATATATATAACATATATATAAAAAAAGACTCTACATATATATATATTTATATATATATATATATATATATATATATATACCTCAACAGATTACACTGAAACTGATGAGTGAATATCTCAGAGACTCAAAATGGAATAACTGTAAATTTTACTCGTCGTAGATATGAGAAAAACCTATATCAACAATTCACCCCATTTAAAATATAAAAAATATTTTTTATATATATAATAGTACTTTTAATTTCCAAATTTATTTATATATATATATATATATATATATATATATATATATATATATATAATATATATATATATATATATATATATATATATATATATATATATAATATATATATATATATATATATATATATAATAATAACACTATATCTATATATATATATAATATTAAATCTTAAGGATAGCGTTCGCACTATCATATTACATTAAATTTATATAAAATATAAGGAAGTAACTATCGATGGGACTTTAAACAAACGAAACAATCATTTGACTAAAATTCGTCTTAAAATTTTACTACAATTTTGATGCATAGGCTGCGATATATTTTATCAACCTACGATCGTGCTTGAAATCAATACGATATAAATAGAATCGATTTTTTCCGATATGTCGGGTAAATTTTTTTAAAGTGTAATTTCAAACAAAATAAATTTTAGTATATTGTTTAAAAAAAGAAACAAAAAGGATGTTGTTTGCTGACAAAAATATATTAATCAAGCGTGTGAATATTGAATTTCAATGATAATGCGGAAATAAGGGTGAGACAAGTAAAGAAGTCAGATGCTAAAAATCATAACGGCTTTCTCAATTATATCGCTGTCCCTATTCATTCTATTTAGAGAATGAGAAACATCGTTTTTCCAATCTAGTTGATAAGTTATCTATATG
>JABUQX010011786.1:65000-67500 GCA_015478945.1 Trachelipus rathkii | reverse complement strand
GTAAAGCAGTAAAACAAAAACATACTAAACCCCTTGTTGCTGCAACACCTCTATTGATTTACTGATTTACTGCTTTAAGGTATGTAATGTTAATAAATATATGAGTTAAAGCAGTAAAACATATGAGTTAAAGCAGTAAAGCAGTAAAACAAAAGCATACTAATCCCCTTGTTGCTATGTAACACCTCTATTGATTTACTGATTTACTGCTTTAAGGTATGTAATGTTAATAAATATATGAGTTAAAGCAGTAAAACATATGAGTTAAACTGGTAAAAACAGTAAAACAAGCATACTAATCCCTTTTTGTTGCTAGAGTAACTACCTCTATTGATTTGCTGTTTAAAATATAAGAAGTATATGTTTTTAATAAAAAATGTTTAAGTATGAAGTAAAAATGAATGACTCATAGTATATTTGAAAAGAAATTTTTTGAATAGTTTACATTGATATCACAACTATGAAATATGTGTTAAAAATAATAATAATAGGTCTGTAATGAGTTACAGTTTTAGGTTCGCGAAAATGTTTTTAATAAAAATGTTTAAGTATGAAATAAAAATGAATGACTCATAGTATATATATTTTTCATTTTCGCGTGGAATATTGCGCCTGCAGGCACTGCAGCGGAAGCAGGAAAACTGCAGCAGAAACAATCTAATAGGTTGCAGGGTTAGCTGTCTTGCGCGGATGGCGCATGCGCCTGGTGATTCAGCTTATGATCTAGGGGTAGACATTAATATTAACTCTGTTCTAGGCTCAGGGGTTGGGAACCATCAAAGATGAACAATCAGTAAATCTGAGTCATCAAAGATGAACCATCAAAGATGAACCGACAAAGATGACTTCATCAAAGATAAATCTGAGTCATCAAAGATGAACCGACAAAGATGACGTCATCAAAGATGAATCATCAAAGATGAATCATCAAAGATGACGTATCAACGTTGAACCTTGTAAAATTGAGCCATCAAGTTGAGGAATCAAAATATCATGTGTGTGAGTGTAAGTGTGTCTGTGTGTGTAGTATTGAAAGTGTATATGGGCTAGTGTAAGTGTCTATGGAGAGTGTAAGTGCTTATAAGTGTCATAGTGTGTATAATTGTAAGGGTGTGAAGACTGGGGTGTCTATGGGGGTGTAGGGTGTGTATAGGGTGTCTATGACCAAAGTGTAGGTGGGTGTGTGGTAATGGCAATAAGGGTGTATAAAATCAATCCCTATAAGCTGGAGTGTAGATGTATTGTATCTGTGTGTGAGTGGTGTGGTGATGCAGCGTAAGCGTGTGTGTAGTGTAAAGAGTGTATGTATCTAGGTATGTGTGTATGTGTGTATGTGTGTGTGTGTGAGTAATATATATATATATATATATATGTAACTATATATATATATATATATATATATATATATAAGTATATATGTATGTATATAATATATATATATATATATATATACTCTCTCAAACTATCAAATATTAAAAAAGACACAACTCATGGTGAGAAACGCGTCACAGCGACTTGTAATATACGCCAATCGATTCCTCGGCTGCCTTATAACCTAAGGGGGTAGACACCCATATTAGGGCTATTCTAGGCTCAGGGGAGGCTAGAAAAGGCTTGAAAAAAGTGGCACTCAGTTGGCACTATGTGGCACTCAGTTGGCACTATGTGGCACTCACTTGGCACTCATTGGCACTCACTTGGCACTCATTGGCACTCACTTGGCACTCACCTCACTTAGCACTCCCCTGGCACTCACCTGGCACTCATCTATACTCATAGAACACTAATAGAACATCCCTAGATACTGCTTACGGTGATTGGGAACCATCAAAGTTGAGCCATCAATAAATCAGAGTCATCAAAGCTGAATCATCAATAAAGATGCCAGCAAAGATGACGTCGTCAAAGATGACGTCGTCAAAGATGAATCATCAATAATGCTGAGTCGTCAAAGATGAACCATCAAAATGTACTGAACCATCAAAGATGAACCATCAATATAGGTGTCATCAAAGATGACGTCATCAAAAGCTACAAAGGTCAAAAAAAAGCTACCGAAGAGAGCCACGTGTCCCCCTGGAACCTAAAAAGGGTTGACCAAAAAAATTTGGGTTCTGCGTCACCGTAGAATACACAAGGGTTGGCCGAAAAATTAGGGTTGCCGAAAAATTAGGGATGGCCAAAAATTAGGGTTGGCCAAAATTGACCCCTGGAAGACCAAAGGGTTGGCAGTGTGTTTGTACGTGTGTGTGTGTGTGTGTGTGTGTGTGTGTGTGTGTGTGTGTGTGTGTGTGTGTGTGTGTGTGTGTGTGTGTGTGTGTGTGTGTTGTGAGACTAGAACAGCGTAGGATTTAATATATGCCTACTCTTATATATATATATATCTTTCTCACTCTTCTCACTTTATATATATATATATATATATATATATATATATATATATATATATATCAATATGTGTATATATATTATATATATATATATATATATATATATATAT
>JABUQX010011786.1:25000-30000 GCA_015478945.1 Trachelipus rathkii | reverse complement strand
TGATATATAAATATATAGGGTACCTATTATATATATATATATATACGTATGAGGGAGTATAGTATGAGTATATAATATATATATATATTATATATATATATCTATGAGTTAATATATATATATATATTTATATATTCCCTTGGGACCATTTTAAAAATATGTTATATTGACAGGTTACCCACCCATGACGCTTGATTTGTTCCAAACCTCCAGTTGTGGCCGCTTTGTGATACCGTGGTGTGGTCATTGGCATATGACTCAAAATAGGTATTATGGTATATATACTCTCATTATATATACCTGAATTGATGTATATATATTAGAATATATAAATATATATATATATAATATAGTCATTATATATATAAATATATTATATATATATATATGGTATAATATTATATATATATATATATATATATATATATTATAATTATATATATATATTATATATTATTATATAATATATATATATTATAATAATATATTAATATTTATTATATATATAATATATATAGTATATATATATATATATATATATATATATATACTAATATATATAAAATATATGATGCATCCTAAATTATTAACTTTAAAAATTTATAATTACTTATAAAAATTGATAAAAGTTTTTTTTTTTATAACGTCTGTATTTGATGTCAAATATTTATGTAAGAATAAAATTTTAACATAAGTACAAAAGAAATTATATATGTTCTTCCCTGCCTTATTGAGATTTAAACACTCTCTTAACTAACTCCGGACTCAACTTAACACTCACACAAGAAAAAGTAAGATCAGAAACTCGAAATCCTTTTCTTCATTCCCAAGTTTACAAAGAAACTTCATAATCTCAAGAAAGTGGTGGTAAAATAGTTCCGATTCTAAGTAAACCAAGACTACAGAAACTTCGATTTTTACAAATTTCTTAAAAAGAAGAACGGAGGAACAAGACTTGGTAAAACTCCAAGCGAAGCCCGGGAAGGACTGTTTCTGAGTTTACAAATATAGAGTATCTTGAATTAAAAGTTAATAGGTAACTTTGGTGTACTATCTTTTATTGGGCGTGTATTGGAAATTCCGCTTATACGTTGAAGTACATTCCTTTATACTTAAATAAATAACTAAGGGTAGATAATTTGCTACATACAGACAACTGATATAGGCATTTTTTGGAACAACTATATATAGCGAACTTATTAATGCAGAAAAAACAAATATAATTTTATTAATTTTTTAATAGAGATAAAACTCCAATATATAAAACTGAAACATCGATTTTACGTAATTGAAATTATCTCGTGATAATTTTAAGCATGTTAACCCCATAAAAAATATACGTGTTTCTCGGTATAACATTTCAATACTCTTAAAGTTAAGCTTAAGAAATTTTCATGTTTTTATTAATTTTTATGGTATAATTAAATTTAAAAAGACTGTTTTTTATATTCTACAAAATGGTTATTTTGCAGCGAGCACTCACGGGTCTGAGAGAACGGGGGGCGTTCCGTCCCCATTAAGTAGGTTAACCCTCACTCGTAGCCATTGCCATTGCATTAACTGTTCAACAAATTAAATATAATAATATATTTTCATCGCATTCTTTATGCCGTCGGGGTACCCTTCCTCTCAAGAATATCTGGCCGAGCTAAAATATAGGGTGGCCTCATGTCTCAGTATAATTTTGTGGGAACGCGTGGATTGTCGTACATCAAGATACGTCATTTATTGATGCAATTCTCATTTTCATTTGGTTTTATTCGTGCCTTGTAATAAATTATTTCTTCTTGACATTTTCCTGCCATTAAAAAGATGTTCGCTGATTTCAAAAATTAGTATTTAAGTTTTTATGTAGCTTACTGGGCGTAGGTTTCTTTTTTAGATACAGGTGTCAGCATTCCGGGGACAACGCTTATAAGCTCTTTTTATTGAAGTAAATTCCAATAATATATCCTGTTGGATTTTTACTCTCCTCATTGAGTGCCGTGTGGTTAGATTAAGTTTAAGCTCAGTAATAAAGAGAGCTAATTAAAGATCGGAAACTTTTGTGTTTCGACTTGCTTGTCCGCTTTAAGGATAAGTTAGAAAACTTTGAGTTTGCATGCAGAAGTTTGAGTCGGTCTGCAATTCATTAAAACAAGTGATTGTGGGAGGTAGAGAAAACCTAGAATGGTTTCCCGATATTCCTATAGAGAAGATAACCTTAATTAGGGTTTTCTCAGTGGCACCGATATATCGTTGCTCCGGTGTAGTGTAGTAAGAGGACCCGAGCAATTTTAAATCATTGTAGCACCCCTAAACGAAAGAGATGGAGGCATTATTACTTAGTGTACGCCTCTCATCCGCATCAGAATAGAGACGCCTACATATAAAAGTTATGAATATGGGACTCCTTGTTAATAGAAATGATATTAAATTCATAGAATAATGCTCCCTAATCCCCTTATATTGATTACTACCCAGCTTATTTAGAAATATATATTGAAAGATATAACGTTAATAGTTAGGTTCCTTAGTTATTTATTTATGCCGGTATATTATATATATACTAGATATATATATATATATATATATTATTATTATATATATATTTTGAGTCAGATAACTGCTCATTCCTCTACTAGAACTTCATCGCTCATGTGATATTTTCATTGAAGAGTTATAAAATATATCCTCTTCTTTTGGTAAATTTGTCAGCTGTGACTGGGTGATTTAAGCCTAAGGTCACCAGCAGTATTTGATGACCAGCGGAATTGTGTTAATTTAACACGCCGCATATTAGTGACTAAGAAGGAAGGGAGCGTCGAAGAGTAATGTCTCTGTAGTGAAATATTTATCACCCACAAACATTGGAATCCATTAAGACTCGCGCTGCTGGGTCCCGTGCCACACTGACGGGGCGTTAGGAACGGTCAAACAGAGCACCGACACCAGAGTTGAAAATGACTTATTAAAACCGGGGTAAAAGTAGTGATATATTTGTATTGACAGAATAAACTGGCTCCAATCCTTCTTAAACCTCATCGCCAGCCTGTGATAGGTAAATTGATAAAAGATTAACCCCTGGCTTGAAAGTAATTTCACTCTGCTGGGATTTCGCACGCTCTGGGCTCCGATAGCAGATGATCTGCGTATATGTGTTTTGTAGCGAACTTTTACGCCTCGTCTCGTCATGTGGTACCTTAAAAAAGTGAAGAGCGCGAGGGAAATGTTCCTGAGTGTGAATATTATCACCCACCAAACAGGAACCACAAAACTCAGCGCTGGCTCTTTCGCCCGGTTCCACACTCGGGTGTTTAAAGTCAGTAGGGTCTCAAACTTAGGAGCACTCGACACAGAGTGAACCGATGTAAACTTATTAAATCCAGTTTGGGAATATAATGTATTGAATCAAGATAACGCTCTTCCTTTTACACCTCATTTAGCCAGTTGTGATTAGGATATTGATTAAAAAATAACCCCTTAAGTTAAAATATTTTCACTCATCTGCTGGGTTTGAATACTAGGCACCTTAGCAGATGTATCTCGGAGTTATTGTTGACGAACTACGCCGCTTGATGGACTAGGAGGAAGGTGAAGAGCTAGAGTAAGAAATTTGTTCCTGTATAGTGAATTTATATACACCACCAACTAGTGGAATCCACCCGTACGCCCGGAGTGTGGACTGGGTAAGGAGCCGCCGTTGTGGGTTTCTTTCTGTTTGTTGTGGGTTTTTTATTTTTATTATCACTACTAAGGAACATTTCTTCACGCTCTTCTTTTAAGGTCCATCGTCGGCGTAGTTCTTCATTAACACTTTACTCCTGCATCTGCTAGGGCCAAGGTTTCGAATCCAGCCTCCAAAGTGAAAATTTAACTTAAGGGGATTTTTATTATTTTTATATTATCAATACCTTAATCACACTGCGGATGAGGTTTATTTAATGTAGAAGGTTATAATAGTTAATGAGCAGTTATCTGATCAATACATTATATTCCCCGGTTTAATAAGTAATTTCATCTCTGTGAAACGGTGCTCTGTTTGACCCCTACGCCCGAGTTGTGGACGGGAAAGAGCGCGTTTTGTGGTTTCCTGTTTGGTGGGTGATATATTCTCACTATAGAAACATTTTCTCGCGCTCTTCTTTTTATCCACGTGAGTTGTTCGTTAGGTCGTTCAAAAACAACTTACCGCTTGGTTCATTTCTTTGCTAGGGCCCCAGTTCATCGTACCAAGCAGAGTGAAAATTACTTAAGGGGGTTATTGTATATATTATTTATATTAATTATATTATATATATATAATATATATTTAATAATATATATATTAGCATATATAAATTATATTATAATATATATAATATATATATATAAATATATATATTAAATAATATTATTATATTAATTATTAAATTATATAATAATAATTTATATATATTATAATTTAATATTTAATGATATATATATGTTGAAATATATATATATATTAATATATTATATATATATATAATTTAAAAATGTATGACTAGAATAGCCTTTAATCATGTTTAAGTCGTGGAAAATTTTGGAGGTTATAGGTGATCGTATATTATGGAAAGTGGAGATAAATTTTGACCTGAGATTTTAAAAGGGGAAAAGTTGCCAGATTTTTTTAACCCTTTTTTTAAATTTCGCTAATCGATGTGAACATCAATTAATATTTCCTTTGTAGGTCTTTTTAATTGGCATTTAATTATTAGTGCAAATTGTTTCATCACATTTTATTGTGTCGTATTTAGAATTAATTGTTCTCCAATACAGAATTTGTCTTCTGTTCATCGGTTATTGCAGACTTTACCAATGCTTTATGTGTCGAATTATCTATATATAATTTTTAAGACTTTACCTAATTTGACCTGAACCTTACTCTTATAACTAAAAAGTATATATTTAAGTTTTGTTGTTTTTATACCGAAATTTAATGTTTACATAAGTTTGGAAGGTTTTTATTAGAAACAACTCAAGATTTTGACCGCTTACGC
>JABUQX010011786.1:12500-15000 GCA_015478945.1 Trachelipus rathkii | reverse complement strand
TAATGTCCGGTCCGGTGAACACACCTTCCTTCAATTTTCCCTCTGTTAGACCAGGAAACTTGGAACACTAAGTATTTGAAGCAGAAGCATTGTCCAACTTTCAGAAGGAATTTCACTAATTGCTTCATCAATCCCAGTTTAATTTGGAGTGGTGGTAGTAAAGCTTTACAGGGAGGTACTAAAGTTTCTCGGACTACATTTTTTTCACCGACTGCAAGCTCCCTTGGCTGCCACTTCTTTTTCGTCCAGTGATTTGTACGGTCTCAACTGTCTCATATTCATAGATAACAGGGGTATTTGGTAAATCCAGCTTCTTGCCCAAGTAACATGCACAAGACCTTCAAATCTCCACACACTAGCCATCCGTGGTCTTCATATTTGAGTTTCAGAAGAACCATTTCCAGGTTTTCGTAGGTCTCCTTCAAGTATAAAGAATGACCTAAAGGAATGGAAGCGTAAATACCACCGCTATTGAGCAATACCGCTTTTAGGCTTCTTTTCGAAGAATGAATAAATAGACACCATTGAGATGAATCATATTGAATTTTGAATTGACCCATTAAACCTTGAACGTCTGTGCAATAGACCAAGTTGTCTACATGGGAAAAGTAAGGAACGAAATCCTTTTCACGATGTCTGAACCAGGAAAATAACATTCTAGGCAACAAAAAATTATTGCTTTTGAGCCTTGATCCAAGTAACTCTGCAGCATCTTTGGGAAGATTCAAGTCTCTTACTAAATCATTGACCTCCTCTTGAGAGAAACGTTTTGGTCCTGTATCATTTTATCAGAACTTGATTCATTAACTGGTACAGGTATAACTACATCTTCAAAGGAGCAAGGTATTTCTTCCAGGGTAGCTAAGGGGTACTAGGATATTGGAACCGTGGGGGATGGGGCGACTTGAAGATTGGGGAATGAAACGGAATGTTTCCTTTTGGAATTACACCGTTTTACATTGCAAGAACAAAAGTAACAATCGTCACTATGGTTCTTCTACTCAAGCCATACCATAGGAATCTCAAAACGAAAAGCTTTTTTTCTTACCTTTGAACCAACCTCGGAGATACTCAACGTACCGTTTGCACACTTTGAGGCTCCCAAACATTATCTTCACCTCCAAGTTTTAGTTCGAAGTATGCCGAGTAAATTTTTTTTACAAAATCTTTGATACTCTGCTGTTGCTTTAATACCGTATATTTACCACAAATATAACAAACACTGTCTGGCGAATTAATACGCTTCCGTGAAGCCAAATCAATAACTTGGGAAAATCACGGTTGGTGAATGACGATATCTAACACAGACAGAGATGAAATGAGAACACGCGAGAACCAAACATGAAATTCAGACCATGTATGCACATGTCAGTGAGTTTGTACGCTCGGCTTGCACAACGATGACTGAGGTTTGAAATGGTTACATTTCATTCCCTCAAAAATATATATATATATATATTTATATATATATTATTATGATATTATATATAGATATTTATATATATATATAGATATATGATATATATATATATATATATTTATATCGGAAAACGAACGTATTTTTTTAAAAACTCTGCTAAATTAAAAGAGAATTTTGCGATTTGAGGTAAATCTTGACGTCTACCACTTTTTTAATTAATAGGTTTTTCGTTTTCAGCACAACAAAATACATAGAAATCAGTTAGAAATAATCAAACAGTTTTTTTGGTCGCAACTGTTATTATTATTATTATTATTATTATTATTATTATTATTATTATTATTATTATTATTATTATTATATTATTTTATTATTAATTATTATTATTATTATTATTATTATTATTATTATTATTATTATTATTATTATTATTATTATTATTATTATTATTATTATTATTATTATTATTATTATGTACTATATATATGTATATATGTTTTATACACGATAAAAATTTTATTTGAAAGTTACATAATATATTACTGAATAATTTAAGATTATTATTATTATTATTATTATTATTATTATTATTATTATTATTATTATCATTATCATTATCATTATCATTATCATTATCATTATCATTATCAATTTATTATTTTTTATCAATCTTTTATCATTATCATTATCATTATCATTATCATTATCATTATCATTATCATTATCATTATCATTATTATTATTATTATTATTATTATTATATTTTATTATATTATATTATTATTATTATTATCATTATTATTATTATTATTATTATTACCTTATTAGCTATTCATTTAAAGTCTGATAAGCGTGTAAAAGTACTAAATATCGCACAAAATGTGTCGTGAATATTAATTTATAATAAAATAAAAAAAAGTGTTACAAAACTAAAGAATGCCAAAAAGCGTTTTGCATATTTAGTATTCTTTATACCACCATTTTAATAAAGATTATGCAAATGAAAAAGGAAAAGTTTTTTTTCCTCTTATAATAATAATAATAATAATAATAATAATAATAATAATAAATAATAATAAT
>JABUQX010011785.1:32500-40916 GCA_015478945.1 Trachelipus rathkii | reverse complement strand
GGTATTATTACATATTATTATTTCATATTATTATTACACATATTATTATTATTATTATTATTATTAGTTAGCCGCGGTTTGTATACATATTGAGCATACATATATATATTATTAGTATTATTATTACTGAGACATATATATATATTACATAGCACATACATATATATATACATATATATATATATATATATATATATATATATACATATATATATATATATGTATATATATATATATATATGAGAGAGAGAGTATATATATATATATATATATAGAAAGAGGAGAGAGAGAGATATATATATATATGGGGAAAGAGAGAGAGTTAATGAGAGTGAGATAGAATGTCACCCTCACTATTAAAAATATTTATTATTCACACACACACACACACACAAAGAGGAGGAGTGAGAGGAGGAGGAGGAGGAGGAGAGGAGAGAGGAAGACGGAATGGATGGAATGGAATGGAAGGCTGAACAGCTAATCCAGCTATATACTGTATATGGTTTTTTATCTGTCCTATTTGAGTACTGTTCTCATTCTACTATTGTTCTCTTACCTTTCTATATTGAATACAATTAATAAAAAGAAAAAATTGGTAAAAAATTTACTCAAATTGAATGAAGTTTGAGGTTCTCATTGTCGCTGAATAATTCAGTACATTCTGTATAAGTGAAAATCCTTTAGAATTGTCAAAATGAGAAGCATGAAACTGTTCTCATATGTGTTGAGGCATATATATATATATATATATATATATATATATATATATATATATATATATATATATATATATATATATATATATATATATATAATAAATATTATATATATATTAGCAGAGAAAGAGTATATATATATATATAGAGAGAGAGAGAGGAGAGAAAGAGTATATAGAGAGAGAGAGAGAGAGAAAGAGAGAGAGGAGAGAGAGAGAGAGATATATATATATATATATATATATATATGAGAGAGAGAGAGATGAGAGAGAGAGAGAGAGAGAGAGAGAGAGAGAGAGAGAGAGAGAAAGGGAATGGACATAGAATTCATGGAGTGACATTTTGAAATATAATGGAAGATGGATGGATGGACATGGACAGAAGGAGGGATGGAACGGGAGAGGATGGAAGACAGTGGATAGGAAAGGACACAAAGAAAGGAGATATATATATATATATATATATATATATATATATATATAATTTTACGTTTCTTAAGGAAATAAATATATATAAAGTGAACAGTTTAAGGGTCCTCAGAACTGGTGTCAAAATTGAGCATACAAAACTATTCAAATAGAGTAATTTTTTTTCATCAGATTGACAATTAACTACTCACAGAAAAAGTACTCAGTTGAGAAATATTTTTCCTCTTTTTGACATTTGAAAACTTGTCATTTTGACGACTTTGCATGCTCAATTTTGACACCGTTTTGAGGACCCTAAACTTGTCTATTTGAGCAGTTTTTCTTTTGTGTGTAGGGTTGCGTCTAAAGCTAAGAAACTAATAAACTGTCCCCTACTTTCAAACTCCCCTTGACCCTTTTTCTCTGCAAGTGACGTAACGTTGGAGAACTATCTCTTTTTTTTATAGGTGCTGCTCGGAGGAGTTGACCTCATTCAACCACCCATGAGTCACCCATTTAACACAAAGGTTCCCTTGTTCTCACATGAATTTTGCCTGAGTATTGAGTGAGTAATGAGTTTTTCCAACTATATTTAATCTTCCTCTCTTTAAAGCTCACGTCTGCGCTCACCTTAAGAGATTTCTGTTAGGCTTTGGCTTAGTGATGCAGGTAACATCCTCATCCGCATCCACATCCGCGGAGCATCCGCACATTATTAAAAATCCGCATCCGCATCCGCGCTTTGCTCTGCAGATCTTGCGCGGATATTTATTGTCGAGATTTGGTAAGAATTTTATAATAAAATACTTAAGATGAATCTGAAAAAATGTAATGAAATGAAAAAATGAAATGAGTTGAAGGCAATTCAAAAGGCTTGATATTCCAAATCTTAATGTTATCAAAGACATCCCAACTCGCTGGAATAGTCTATACGATTGAAAGAATCGTATTGCTCAAAGAACCTCTTGCTTCGTAGGCCAGTTCATATTTCGAAGCTAACATTCTTACTAATTTGGAAAATGACATCATATCACACTGCATTAAGCTATTGAAATCATTTGAAGAAATTACGAAAAAAAAAACAGCGCCTCTACAGCTTCTGCTTCGATGTAATATCATTAATCACAACGCTAAGAAGCATTTTGAACCATCTTCAAATGAAAATGATGACGGTTTAAAAAAGAATGAAAGATGTAATTAAACTAGAGCTATGAAAACGCTTTGGTTCTGTGGAAATTAATGACCTTCGTTATTGCAACTACTTAGATCCCCGTTATAAAGGCAAGTGTTTTTGTAACACAATATTAGAGCAATTTAAATCGTCACTTTGTGTTCCAATTGAAAACTTCAATTCGAACAGTTTATTAATTCGCCACCTATTAAAAAAAAAACGAAATCTACAGAACTAACATCTTTACAAGTAAATCAATAACAGATTCACTGAAGAATTTTTACAGTCCAGTAGTGATGAAGGAAACACACGCATTACCAAAGATGTAGCAAAGGATTGAAAACTATCACCAAGAAAACGGCTAGATGAAAATAATGATCTGATTAGTTGGTGGAAAGAGTGAAAATGTTTAATTTACGCTTGAGTAAACTTGCATGGAAATACTTGGCCTGTCCAACTTATGTTCCAAGTGGGAGAGTATTTAGCAATGCTGGCCAATATATGATGAAAAGAGAAACAGACTCAGCAGAAAAGGCAGAAAAACTGATGCTTCTCACCTTCCTATATTTGAATTCCAATACTAGTACAAAAAAGTATATAATCAATTGTAAAATCTCTTTCATTGAGGTCGGAGGTTGGGAAAGAGGTTGGTGGGGTGCATTTGAGATGGGTCCCCGTCCCGCACCCTGGTAAGAATTATATTAATAGATTGTGGATAAACTCTCTCTCTCTCTCTCTCTCTCTTCTCTCTCTCTCTCTCTCTCTCTCTCTCTTCTCTCTTCTCTCTCTCTCTGAGCAGGAGAGTGATATATATATATATATATATATATATATATATATATATATATATATCAAACATCCACATCCGCACCAAAGAGATGAAAAAATGACATCTGCTGCATCACCACGTTTCAATAAGTGGGGTTTTTCTTTTATACTGTCTCTTCCTGAAAGTTCCAGCCCCTGAGTGGGAGAGATTCATATACATATACATATATACATATATATATATACATATATATTACATATATACATATATATATTAATCATTCATATCTATATATATATATATATATATAGTGAGTAGCGTATATATATATATATATATATATATATATATATATATATATATATATATATAAATATATATATAAATATATAGCAAATTAATTCCCTCCTTCAATAGGGCTCTATATATATATATATATATATACATATATATATATATATATATATATATATATATACATATATATATATATATATATATATATATGAGGGGGGTCTAGTCTTTTTTTTTATTTGGATCTCTCTCTCTCTCTCTCTCTCTCTCTCTCTCTCTCTCTCTCTCTCTCTCTCTCTCTCTCTCTCTCTCTCTCTCTCTCTCTCTCTCTTTTTTTTCTCTCTCTCTCTCTCTTTTTCTCCTTATATATATATATATATATATATATATATATATATATATATATATTTATATACATATTTATCTCTACTATTTTTATATATAAACATATATATATATATATATATATATATATATATATATATATATATATATATATATATATATATATATATATATATATATATATATATATATATATATATATATATATATATATATATATATATATATATATATATAAATATAGTATATATATATATACATATGTACAAATATATATATAATTCTTTTATTTCTTTCTTCACCTTCCTCTTTGCCCCAAGATTAAAGGTGCTGTACAAGCATCGAAAAGAAAGCAGTAGGAGAACATGACAAACGTCGAAAAAGAAAAGCCCAGCCTTACCGTCTCCTTTTTTCAGTGAGAGCTCGTCACAGACAGAAAATCCAATTTAGAGCATCATGGGACCAAGGACGGACTCACTTATGGTAATCGTCAATGTATGGTTCACTTGGCCTAGGTGGGCATAACCATGCCCCCATACAAAACCCCGCCATTCTCCCCACGCACCTTTATTCTCGCCTCTGCCAAACTCACATTTCTTCCAGACATTCGCACCACCGGGATCTCATCCACCTTCTCTTTCGGTCTTCCCAGTTGGTCGGTTCCCCAACACACTCTCACCACTATACATCCGCTTAACCAACCTACCATTCATCCTTTCCACATGACCAAACTATCTCAACATACTTTCATTTATTCTCATTTACCCCTTTCTTTCCACCACCACACAACTCTCAATACGTTCATTCCTCTCTTTATCAATTTTTTTTTCTCACACCTAGCACACCTCTAAGATTGTCCATCTGGAACACATTGTACCTTAGATCTATACCTCTTTATTCCAGACCATAGTCTCACTACCATACACAACACAGGTAACAACATACCTCATGTAAGACCCTTAGCACACTCAAGACTTAGTCCCTTTGCATTCACCAACGATTTAATTGCACCAGCCACCTTCCTGCCATTCACAACTTTCCTACTACACTCTGCATCGTCCGTTCCCTTCTCATCCAACATATATACCCTAAATATTTAAACTCAGACACTTGTTCTAGCTGTTCACCATCTAACAAACTTCACACTGGGGAGTGTCCTCACTCACAACCATAACTCACTTTATCCACGTTTACTTCAAGCCCTCTTTCACACACCCCACAACCTCTATCAATCCTCTCAAACTCTTCAGATTCTGCCACACAGAACCAATCATCCGATATAATAGGTAGGCACCCTCCACTATCTCCATTCTCCACCATTCTAACACCATTTCCTGCCATCCCCACCTCAAATTCTTTTATAACCCTATCCATATACAAATTGAATAACCAAGGAGACATAACACAACCCTGTCTTACTCCGCTATTAATCCTAAACCAATCACCATTGACACCATTTATTCTTACACACGCTTCACTATCGCCTACATACTTTTGATTCCATTCAGAAGCTTCCACCAACACCATATATCACTAACACCCGCCATAACGCTTCCCTATTAACTCTATCATACGCCTGCTGCAAAATCCATAAAACCTAAATACAATTTATTCTTTTCTTCTCCCCTCATTTTCTCAATCATTTGTTTCGATGTAAAGATTTTGATCCACACACCTTCTACCACTCCTAAACGCACCTTGTTCTCACCAATCAGTCCCTCAGTCACTCGACGCACTCTTTCGACCAAAATACCAGCATATACCTTCCCTACAACACTCAATAAACTTATTCTCCCCCTATAATTTCTACAGTTCCCTTTCTCCCTTTACCCTTATACAAGGGTACTATTACTGCCCTTCTCCAATCCCTCGGATATACCCTCCATAAAAACTTTATTACACAACTTCCAACTAATCAATCACCATCTCGCCTCCGCTCTTGATCATTCCCTCACTTCAGTAATTTCACCCATACCTGCAGATTTACCTACTTCAATCCTTTCACCTCTACCCATTACCTCTATCCTACTAATAACCTCATCCCCAAAATACCTATTCTTCTTGCACCATCAAAACCGCACATTCACTAACACCTCATCATTACTGTTATTATTGTGCAGATTTTCGAAGTTTTTCCACACCCTCACATCCATTCTTATCAGTTACAAAAGCACCATCCCTTATTCATTATTCTAAGCAGATTCCCCTTATTTCACTTCTAACCTTTTCGCGGCCTCTTCCAGAAGCCTTATTTCTTTTGTATGTCCCTTGTCTATCCTCTTCAACTCCATTTACCTTTGTTTCTCCCATACATACCTTTTAGTGCCTCCTTATATAATTCCAAGAATCTTTCTTTTGAATCTTCTACTTCATTTTGTTTTAGCACATTCAACCACGCCTTTTTTTTACCTAACTGCTTTCTCTTATCACCTCTTCATTCCAATTATCTGCTGTTAACATTCTATTTCCTACTTTAGCACATCCACACTTCTTTGTACTACTAACAATTACTTCCTTCATTTGCCCCCAGATTTGCTCAGTATCAACTTGTTCACATTCAACTGTTTTACTTGCGAGCGCTCTTAACATACTTATCCTTATTATCTTGCACACTTAACTCTTAATTTTACCTACCTCCTTTCGTATCACCTCCCTCTCCATCCAAGCCTCCCACTAACTTAATTTTACATAGAACAACATAATGATCTGATAATCCCATTCCTAAACCCTAACTGATTTAACATCCAACACATGCTTCCAACATCTCCTTCTTCACCAACACTAAATCAATCATACTTTTCACTTCTGTACCATCTCTCTACCTACACCAACTCTAGTATACTTATGGATACCCTTGTAAACAAAGTATTACTTACACACATACCTCTCTTCACAGAAATCAATCACCTTCCCACCATTCTCATTTTCCCCGCCACCCAAAACCACCTGTTATACCATCCCTTTTGATCACCTATCCAACTATTCAGGTTCTCCTTAAAACTATATATATATATATATATATATATATATATATATATATATATATATATATATATATATATATATATATATATATATATATATATACATATATATACATACATATTATTACATATATACCTGCATTATTACATATATATTATTATTACATATACATATATATATAGAAAGAGCATATACATATATATATATATGAGCATATATATATATATATATATATATATATATATAGCCTTATATGTAAATCAAAATATTGTTTTGTTGATTAGAATATTTGAAGGTGGTTTATTAAAAGATAAAGAATTTATTTTATCAAAATATAAATTTTATTTGAATCACTCAGAAATTTTGTTGTAACATGAGTTAGTGATGTTTTGACATTTTATCCTGATTAACAGATGAGGAGTATAGAGGAGGAGGAGAGGAGGAGGAGAGAGAGAGGAGGAGAGAGAGGAGGAGAGAGAGAGAGAGGAGAGAGAGAGAGAGAGAGAGGAGGAGAGAATTACATATACATATATATATATACATATATACATATACATACATATACATACATACATGTTACATACATATATATATATATATATATGAGAGCAGCAGAGAAAGAGAAAGAGAGAGAGAAAGAGAGAGAGAGAAAGAGAGAGAGAGAGAGAAAGAGAGGAGAGAGAGAGAGATAAGGTATAGCCCATGAAGGAAAAGATGGAAAAGAAAGAAATGGGACAGTGGAAGGAGGAGGACATGGAAGGAAATGGATGAATAATGGAAAAATTTCGCGGACTTATCGATCCTTTATTTTTCTGGATTATTTGATCCCTTATTGTTTATCCTTTAGCCGGATCCTTATTGATTTATCCTGATTTGATCCTTTCTGATCCTTATTATTTGTATCCTTTATTATTTCGGATCCTTTATTGATTTTATCCCCATTTGTTTTGATCCTTTATTGTTTCTGATCCTTTATTTTTGTTTCCGGATCCTTATTGTTTCTGATCCCTTTGTTTCGATCCTTGTTCTGAGGTTTCGAGCCTTATCCCGATATTTCGATCCTTTTGTTCGGACCTTTATTGTTTATCCCTATTTTATCCCCGCATACTTTATCCCATTGTTTGATCCTCATTGTTTCTTATCCTTATTGTTTTATCCCTTTATTGATTTTATCCCCATTGTTTTATCCTCATTGTTCTATCCTCATTGTGATCCTCATTGCTCTTATCCTCATTGTCGTATCCTCATTGCTCTTATCCCTATTGATTTTATCCCCTCATTGCCACTTTATCCCCATTGTTTTATCCCCATTGTTTCTATCCCTATTACTCCATCCCTTACGCTTTATCCTCATTGTTTTATTCTATTTATTTATTATTTTATTTTATCCTTTTTTTATAAATGAAAGCTACTTAATAAATCATATTAAATGAGAAAGCGACCCATTCGTGCGACTTGTTGTTGTTTTTTCAACTTTAAACTAAATATGGTATAGCCCCATATGTAGCTCACATGTCATATTTCTTATTTTCCCATGTAGCTTCATGTCGTATTGTTAACTTCCATAGCTTCACATGTCATATTGCTTTTAACTTTCATGTAGCTCACATGACGTATTGTTTTGGACTTTTTTCATATAGCTACCTCTGCCATATTGTTTGATTTTTTCCATGTAACATCACATTATACTCTCTGCCTTTCCACGTGACTAGACATGCCATGTAACTGT
>JABUQX010011785.1:0-20000 GCA_015478945.1 Trachelipus rathkii | reverse complement strand
ATATATATATGCTATATATATATATATATATATATATATATACTATATATATAATATATAGATATACCTTATGTGTTGTGTGTTGTGTGGTGTGTGTAGTGGGCATGGATGTTGGAGGTGTTTGGTTTTTGAAAAACGAGTTTGTGTGCCTATACATGATTCCAGGTTGTATATCTTTGGATAGAGTTTGATTTCTTCGTTTGTAGTGTTGTTATGGTATACTTTACTGTTACATCCTGTTACGCATTCGTAGTGCTTTTTTTGTGTTGTTTTGGAGTTCTTTATCTTGTTTTTAGTCCAGTAATGGGGTGTGGCAAGTTGGAAAAAACATAGTCTTAGAAGAGTTGGACGAAGTATTGTTTGTATATGATAGTGGATGTTTGTTTTGTTGTTTTGTGAAATCTGTGGTCCTTGCAGCATGGTTCTTAATATGTATAGTTTCCTGTTTGCTGATGAAAAATTATGGCCGTCAAGTTTTTGGCAAGTGTTTAGGCCTGGCTGTGTAGCTGGCTATGGGTAAAATGTCGTTCCGAGTAGGTCGGTCCGATTGTGTGTTTATGTGGGTCTTGTTTGTGGTTGTGGGAGGTGGCTGTGAAACTAGGTTGAATAATGTGGGGGATAGGATTGCGCTTGGGGTACTCCGTTTTTTATTGTTCGGGATTTTGTGTTGTTTATTTGTGTTTGTACTGTTCTTCCTGATAGGAAATTCGGTGATAAGTTATCTTCCATTATGGGGATATATTGATTTTGTATTTATGGATTAAATTATGTTTAGGTACTGTGCCAAACGCTTTGTTAATGTCGATTGCTTTGATTATTGTTTTGTGAGTGGATTTTGAGTTTAGGTCTTTGATTGTGGTTTGAATGATGTTTATGAGTGCGGTTGTGATTGAATGGTTTTGTTTAAAGCCGTGTTGGAATTTGTGTTTGGTGATGTATGAAGTTATTTTGTTTAGTATGCTTTTTCTAGTAGTTTGCATAGTGTTGATAATAGAGAAATGGGGCGATATGGTGAGGGGTTAGAGGGGTCATTTCCTGGTTTTAGCTTGGGTATAATGATAGCTTTTTTCCAGATAGAGGGAATGAAATTTAGGCTGATGAAATCATTGCATATTTGTGCTAATTGAGTTAAAACCGTGTTCCCTAGGTGTCTGAGGTGTTTGTTTGAAATGTTGTCTGGGCCAGTTGCAGGTGAGTTTGTAAGTGCCCTTGTTATGTTTCCTAAGTCAGTTGTGGTTATTTCTATTATTGGGTCGTGGTTGAGTTTTATTTTTTTGAGAGCTTTGATGACTTTCCTGTTTTGAGGGTGTGTGGGTTTTTGACTCTGCTTTGCGAAGTGTGCTGCAAGAATGTTTGCGTGTTGTTTGGTGGATTGGGGGTTTTGTGTGCTTGGGTTTTTGATAGGTTCATGAGAGTATGTTTGTTGGTTGACTGAGTTTTTTTAGTATATTTATTATTTTCCACATTATGGTGTTATTCGTGGGTTGGATGTTCTTTTTGAGGAAAATTTGAAGTTGCTCGAAGAATTTGTATTTGTTAAATTTGTGGTTTGGTTGTTTAGGGCGTTAATCTGTGTTGTAGTGATGTGGGTATTATTTTTCTGTGTGAGTGGCGTTGTTTAATTAGTTGTTCTATTTCAGGTGCTAGGGTTGGGTTATATTTTTTAATATATCCTCTGGGAATGAATTTGTTAGCTGCTTTTTGGATTATGAACTTCCTGCTTAGCTGCTTTTTTGGATTAGAGAAGTGAAAGTTTGTATGGCTTCTGTCTGAGTGTAGATGGGTTTGGGATATTTAGGGGATGTGTGTTGCTTTCTATATAGTTGGTGAATTGTGTCCAGTAGGCTTTCTTGTAGTTTGTGTATGCTTTCCAGAGTGTGTAGTTTATTTTTTTTTATTTTTTTTTTTTGACATTTTGGTATTTTATTGTGATGGGGAGTTGGAGTTTAGATAGGTTTGTGTTGACCAGTGGAGTTTAGTGTGTAAATTTGGTGAACATGGTGTTATGTCTGGTGATGTGCATGTTTGGTTGGTTTGGGTGGGTTTCTGTTCTGGCTGGTTTGTGTTGTTTAGGATGTTTAGGTTTTCCAGGTGAATATGAGTGTGTTACCTCTTTTGGTCGCCTCCTTGCGGCGTTAGTTGTACCATGTAGGGTGGTGGCTGTTGAAGTCACCTCCCATTGATGAGGTTTGGGAGGTTGGGAGATGTCGGTTGAGGTTTGGTTCTATTTCTAGGGTTATTGGTGGAATAAATATTCGACATGATGTAAAGGATTTACGCAGTAGAAAGGCTTTTTATTTTATCATCTTTTTGTAAAAGATTTAGTTTTGGTGTGTTGTTGGTTAATGCCGTTGTGACTTGTAAGTTGGTGTTTGTATATGGTAGGAAGTTGTTTATGAGAATTAACTTAGGCCTGTGATATTTAGGGTTGGAGTGTGAAGATGGCATCATAGTGTAAGGAATTTTTGGTTCTTTGTCTGATAGTTTTCGTTGTAGGTAGGCTTCTTGTAACCATCTAGCTAAAGTGTATGTTGGGATGTTAAGAAGGCTTCTATTTCTTTAGTTTTGTTGTGTAGTCCGTTTGTGTTGAATTGTAATATGTTTATGTTGTGGGTTTTTCTGTGTGTTGTGTGGGGGTTTTATTTTGTGGGTGCGAGTGAAGATTTGGCAAAATCCAATTGTGATTTGAAAGGCGGTAGCATGGTGAAAGAAGAGCTGGTATTTTTTGCCACCATGTTTACATGCTATTGCAGTTTATGAAGTTCCTTTATTATCTTGTGCATAAATTGAACAATGCTGTAGGTTCCGCGTCCAGGATTTGTTTCTATGGTTCCCGGCTTTTAGAAGTTAAGGCTGAGGGATAAGCTGGAAAGATGGCCTCATAATGAGAAAAAAGAAAAAATAAAGTAGTTGAGTGGTAAAGATTCCTGTATACAATCTCGGATCTCTCCGGAAGCTGTGGCGGCGCACAAACGCTGTCGCGGTGGCAACACCACAATTTCTTGTGGGATTGGGGAGGCTTGAAAATATTTGTTCAATTGTTTCGAAAGTTCTTTGCAGTTCCTTCTTGCCGGCCTCTTCTCTATGAACCTATATATATATATATATATAATATATATAGTGATTATAATATATATATATATATTATTATATATATATATATATAGTATATATATATATAATATATATATATATTCATATTGCACTTAAATCGTGCTTTTGTATTTTTCAATAGTCCCTAAGTGGGTTTGAACACTTACCCTATGATGTTAAGCCAAGAGCGTTACGCCTTAACCACGATGAGCTAAAAGGAAATCTGCCAGGTTCCACTGAAAGCTTTGCTCCCAGAGGAGTGAAGGCATGTCGTTGACATCTAACTCCAGACAGATCTCCCGCTCACACTCGGGTTAGAGGTAACGGTAAATTTTATTCCGGAGCTAAATAGGTATACAGACATATTGCACTTAAATCGTGCTTTTATTTTGTATTTTTCAAAATTCCCAAGATGGGTTTGAACCCTTACCCTTAGGATGTTAAGCCAAGAGCTCATTTTGTGGTTATGGCGTAACGCTATGGCTTAACACCTAAAGGGTAAGGGTTAAACCCAACTTAGGATTTTGAAATATACAAATAAAAGCACGATTTAAGCGTCAATTGTCTTTATACCTATTTAGCTCCCGAATTATACCCAAGTGTTACCTCTGACCCGAGTGTGAGCGGGGAGATCTGTCTGGAGGTTAGATGTCAATGACATGCCTTCTAACTCCTCTTGGGAAGCAAAGCTTCAGTGGAACCTGAGATTCCTTTTAGCTCATCGTGGTAAGGGCGTAACGCTTCTGGCTTAACTCCTTAAAGGGTAAGGTCAAACCACTTAGCGCGACTTGAAATATATATTATAATAGTAATATATATAATAGTTATATATATATATATATATATATTATCATATAATAAAATATATAATATATATATATATTATATATATTCAGTATTTGTTTATAAAGTATTAATTCGCATATAGAAAATTAGCTATACATAGTGACATTGTTTTGCAATTGCATCAATCATGCAAACATTTTCTGCTTTGATTGTGATGAGGTCACGTTGAAATCTTATAAAATTAATAAATATAACTTTCCTTTCTTTGCTTTACTTCACCTTCCTCTTTTGCCCCAAGAATTAGGGTGGAGGGGCTGTACAACCATCGGAAAAGAAAAAAGCAGTAGCGAGGGGAACATGAGCAAACGTCTTAAAAGAGCCCAGCCCTTACCGCCCCCTCAGTACCATTAATTAGCCAGGGAAGCTCGTCACAGACAGAAAATCCACCTAGAGCATCATGGGACCCGCGACGGACCCTCCACTATGGTAAATCTGTCAATGGTAAGGGTTCATCTCCCCTGGCCCAGGTGGGGCCACAAACCATGCCCCCATACAAAACCCCGACCCATTCTCTCCTATCATGCACCTTTATTCTCGCCTCCTCCAAACTCTTATTCCTTCTCTCCTTCAGACATTCATTCACCGACTCAACACTTTCTCTTCGTTCTCCCAGCCGGTTGGTTCCCAACCGATCGACAGTAGAATACATTAAATTAAAATTGAATTACATGTAAATTACAATTCCATAGGAAGGGATAAAAAATCTCACCATACTTTCATTTATTTTCTCTCATTTAACCCCTTTCTTCACAACCACACCACTCTCTAGTACTGTTTCATTTCCTCACTTTATTCAATTCTGTTCCACACCTTAGCATGCCCCCTAAGATGTGGTTCCATCTGAACACCATTGAACTTTAGATCTATATATATACTTCTTATTTCAGACCATAGTCTCACTACCATACAATAACACAGGTAACAACATACCCTCATGTAAGACTCAAGCGTACTCAAGACTTAGTCCCTTTACATTCACCAACGATTTAATTGCACCAGCCACCTTCCTGCCATTCACAACTTTCCTACTACACTCTGCATCATCCGTTCCCTTCTCATCCAACACATACCCTAAATATTTAAACTCAGACACTTGCTCCAGCTGCTCATCATCTAACATAACTTCACACTGAGGACTGTCCTCACTCACAACCATAACCTTACTCTTATCTACGTTTACTTTCAAACCCCTCCTTTTACATACCCTGTAAAATCTCTCCACCAATCCTCTCAAACTCTCTTCAGACTCGCCACACAGAACCAAGTCATCCGCATACAATAGGTAACTATATTGGTTAAATACTCGTATCAACTGTGTTTTGAATTTAAAATGTGTAATCAGGACAAATCCTGGACTCCTCATATTTGCTGTGCTTCATGTGTTAGGCTGTTGACTAGTTGGCTGAATGAGTCTCATGAGATCCCATTTGCAATTCCAGTGGTCTTGAGAGGACCAAAGCATCACTTCGCTGACTGTTATCATTGTGTAACATAAATGTCGGGAATAACAGCTAAGACTAGATGCTATGTTAAATACCCATGTATTTCATCTGTTATAGGCCCAGTACTCCACAGTCCAGAAATTCCTATTACAACGCTACCAGAAACGTGGAACCTATTAAGAATGTTAGATCAAAGCTTAACATTTAAACAAATGTGTGAGAAAATGAGAGAAGAAGAGGAGAATTTATTTAGGTTTTATGAACATGATCCAGGCTTATTATAAGATTAATGGGGAAACTCTGTGGAAGATGCAAATGATATATGGTGTTGGAGGCAGGCTTTTGAATTGAATTAAAAGTATGTATTTTGATAGTGAAGCTTGTGTAAGAACAATTGGGGTGGAGAGTGAATGGTTCAAAATTAAAAGTTGGTTAAGCCAGTATTATGTTTTGTATCCATGTACATTTAATTTATATGTGGATAAATTGCTGAAAGAATTTTAGGGAAGGTTTTAAGGGGAGGGTGTTAGACTGATAAAGAAAAGAAGAGAGTAGGGAGTTCCTTTCTTATTGATTTTGTGTGGTTAATCATATAAAAGCTTGATAGGATTTGTAGAGAGGTTTGGAAGGGTGTGTAAAAGGAGAGGTTTGTAAGTGTAGATAAGAGCAAGGTGGTGTTGGTTGTAGGTTGGGAGAGTTTGCAGTGTGAAATCGTGATGTATATGTTTCTGGTGTTATCGGAGTAAGATGTGGTAGAAAAGATAAGAAACAGCAAGTTCTTAGAAGGAAAACATTCAAGAAGAGAGAAGATCACGAAAGAATATGACAAGATTTAGCAGATATGCTTGAAAAGGCCCGGAATTTAGTGGAAGAGACGATAATAGGAGATAAAATTATCAACTTTCAAGAAATTATAATCTTATGAAGAAATTGAAGGGACAAATTTTTGTATAAATCTATTTATTTGTTTCAACACTAAAATTGAAAATCAAATTTAAATTCGAATTAAAAATTACCCGTGAAATAACAAAAGTAAAATAGGATATACTTTTGAAAAAATTAATCCATAACAAAAGCTATCTATCATACCTCTACGACTTGAATATTGATTATCTCAAATGTTTGCAGATTATATCGACATCAGAGTGCGTTTAGTATGATCATGTGTACTCCTCAAAATGCTGCATGGAGTTGGGGTTTGTCTCTTCCCATGTATGAATCGTATGATCTGGAGTTGACGCCACTTCCCAATCCCAAGTGTTAATAGTGATGTTAATGTTAATAGTGATAGTGTTCTTAATTAATGTTAATATTAATGTTATTGTTAATAGTATTAGTGTTAGTGATGGTAATATGTAATATCGGTATAGTTAGCGCGTAAATTGGGAAGTCATTGAACGTAAGTAAAAAATTCATAGATATACTCTCGTTAAAAATAATAATAAAGAATAAAAAAATCCAAACTTGTCGGTCATTTTAGGAAAAAAGTTACAGACTCTCAAAGTTGTTAAAACTCCAAAGAATTTTTATATATATATATATAATATATAGTATTATATAAAAAATAATATATATTATATATAGTATATGGAGTATATATATATATATCATATATATAATATATAATATATAATATATATATATAATATATATTATTATATAAAATTTAAATCAGAATATATTCTAAAAAAGTAATAATGAAAAATAAAAAAAAACAATGATTTAAATCTTTAGGAAAACAAGTTACAGCCTTTCAAAGTTAAAAAGTTTCCCATTGGCTTTCCTATAAAAAAAATTAGTGGGCCTCGTGCTCGTTTTAGGGCCATCTAGCTTTCAGTTTATGATAAGATTTGTTAAGTATACACAGCGATTTTCTCTGTGTATATACCTAATAAAACATATTCATAACCTGAACTAGAGGGCCTGAAATGAGACCTAACCTTGATGGATCAAAAATGAAAAGTCTATGGGAGTTTTCAAAACTTTGAGAAGCTGTAACTTTTTTTCCTAAAGAAACAGCCACGTTTGATTTTGTTTTTTTTTATTCTTTATTATTATTATTTTTAGAGTATATCCTGTGATTTTAATAAAAATATGGGTGAAGCCCCTCGGCGCTACTATTACCGTTAATATATAGTGTTAATGTTATTGGTAATAGTATTAGTGTTAGTGATGGTAATATTGTTAATAATATCAACGTTAAAGTTGATGTTATTAATAACAATAATGCTTTTGATGGTTGTGTTAAATATGTTTATATATATATATATATATATATATATATATATACTATAATATATTATATAACTTAATATATATATATATATATAGATACTATTATATATATATATATAATATATATACATATATATAATAATATATATATATATATAGACATATATATATATATATATAATATATATATATATTATATATAATATATAATATATATATATATATATACTAATATATATGAATATATATATTATAATATTTATATAATAAATATATATAATATATTGATATATATATATATATTATATATATATTATATATATATATACTATATATATATATATATATGTTTATAATATATATATATATATATAATATAGTATGATGTATGTATGTATATTATTTTTTTGCATTTTATATTCATTTATATAAAAGTGTCCGGTAGGTCAGTGATAGATCACTCGCCAAGCAAAGCGAGGGTTCCAGGTTCGCAAAGGAACTGGTCGGGTGGGAGAATGTGATCTATTTTCTCCTTGGGCTTGACTTCGTCTTGCTCGGACGTTAATTGAGAACACCACCTACTTGATTAGGGCTCGGCCTGTGAGATGTGAGGTTTACCTGAAAAAAAAAACTGGAACTGGAACTAGCTCCTGAATTTAGAAAGTTTGAGTAGTAGGAAGGTGGCTGGTGAAATTAAATCTTTGGCTCTCGCTAGGGTTCTGCATAAGGGTATATTGTTACCAGTATTATTGTATAGTAGCAAAACTATGGTGTAGAATATGAGGTATATGTCTAAGTTGCAGTCTGCTTAGATGGATAATTTTAGGTGCATGTTAGGAGGGAGGAAAATTGATAAAATGAGAAATGAGATAAATTCGGGAGCTGGTTGATTTGACAAATGGCGTCACTGAAAGAATAAATGAGAGTGTATCATGGTGGTTCGGTCATATAGAAAGGATGAATGATAGTCGGTTGGTTAAGCGGGTGTATAGTGATGAGTGTAATGGGAAGCGACTATTCTGAGAACCAAAGAAAAAGAAGATTCAGTCAGTAAAAGAGTGCTTGAATGAAAGTAATATGAATTAAGCACAAGTGTGAAGGATGGTGCATAATAGTAGTAAATGGCGTGGTTTTGTGATGGGGGGTATGGTTGTGGGTTTAGTCCAGTAGCACAGAGTATATGAGGCTGAAAAAGACGAGATGTCACAGTGGGTGACTGTCATGGCGTATGAAGCTTTAGGGTAGATTCTGGCCGCGATATATATATATATATATATTATATATAAAATATATATCAGTGACATTATATATATAAATATAGTATATAGTAATTATATATAATTATATCAGAATATATATATATATATATGTATATATAGTATATACTCTTATAATATATATATATAAATATATATCAGTGACCTTACGGAATCGAAAATTATTCGGGACAGGGATCGGGATTACGATTTTTTTTCGGAATCAGGGATCGGGATCGGAATCGTGCGGGATCGGCGATCGCGAGTCGAGATCGGGAATCGGGGATCAGGGAGTCGCTGGATCGGCAATCGGCGATTCGCGATCCGGGTATCGGGGATCGGGATCGGATCGGGATCTCGGGTCATGGATTCGGCCGATTGGGATCGGGATCAGGATAGGGATCGGAATTTTGAATTTCTGATTAGCGTATTGGCTCCGGCTGTCCACGGTCACTATTTACAATAGTGGCAAACTCATATCCACACGCTGGGAAGCGCTTGGAAGCGGTGAGGCCAGCACCTGCAGCAGGTTTTTTTTTTATTTATATAATGAAAAAAAAAACATTTGACATTACTGGATTATAATTACTAACCCCGCAAGCTCAATTTGTACTGTGCAATTTGGGATACAAAAGCGGTTTTACTTAAATTTTAAAGAAGAATGTATATCTTTAACGTTAATAACATTCCTTTTAATAGGATCCTTTTAGTTTATTAATAATAACATTCCTTATTTCCTTTTAGTTAGTCTCCTTCATCGCGGTGTCGCTGTCTTCGCTGAAGCTTGACTGCGGTAATATATCGAGCTCAGAAGCCAATTGATGACATTTTGAACTCCCTGTGCTCTTTGAGTATTGTTAAAGTGCTATTGTCCAATTGAGCGAACATTGTACTTTAACCATATCGGTATCTCAGCATTCTGTGGAAGCAATTGAGAGCGCGTGGCAGCAATCACTCGTTTACCAACTTTGAATTGTTGTTCAAATGAAACGCTACTCAGTGCTGCCGCGAGGTAACGTTGAGCAACGCGAGCCAGATTCGGAAAAATCTTCCTTTTCATCTTCCAATAATTCAGTAGATTTTCTGTTGGTAACTGAATATTATCACCCATGTATGCTTCGAGTTTCTTTTTGCAACTTCTTCAGGTGAAACGTTGCTACCGACTAATTTATCGGTGTGTTGTGATGAACTATTATTATCGCCACCAACAATAAGCTTCATTTGACTCGGCCCAGAAATCCCCTGACACCGTGAACATAGAATAACCAGGGCAGGGCTGATCACTCTGTTTGGTTGTTGCAATGCTTGGCTATCCATTTGCATCTTGTTGATACTCCTGAACAACATATTATTTTAATTTCAAAACCTCATGTCCGTGAGCTTCGTGGTGTCGGAAAATCTTCGCGACTTTGAAGCGCGGATCTAAAACGGTAGAGATTGAGTGTGGCTTAGATTTCTCGATGTTCACATGCTGCATGCGTAACTTGGAAAATTATAAAACTAGAACCCAAATAATGAAGAGCTCGCTTACACGGTAAGCATTCCGCTCTTTAAAAAAAACGGTTTTTTTTTCCTTAATAGATGCTGCAGTGGAATTATTTAATCAATAAAAACAATTTTGCTTTAAATAAAAAAATCATTTCGAAGAGTGAAAGCAGCGAGTTCAGTGATTCAATCAAATGCCAGTCATTTGGTATCAGTTTGTGAGAATGACTCACGGTGATTTCAGATTCCTTTAAATCATCATCCATGGTGATGGACTGTTTTAGCTGTAGACGGCTTAACTCATTTTAGGTACTTTGCCACCGTGTAGCTTCCCTGCGAAGGAAAACAAGAGACTGCTGATTCAGAGCATCAAATGCTTTGCGTAGAGCTTCTTTACATTACTGTTTGCTAGCGAAATTCTTGTCGATAATGCTGGCACACTCAAGCATTTCAGCTATTGATTGCAGCTCCAGCATCCCCTTAGTAACAATTAAGTGGAGCAAATGCTGAAAAAAGATAGCATCGTCGACTTGCCCAACTCTCACGGACGTCACCATATTTGCAGCTGAATCACGTAGTACAAGATCTGCAGCGATGTTTCCGTCCGTGTGGCGGTAAAAGGCTGGCTTGCATTCCAGAACGACCATTTTTCGTTGCTAGTTAGAATCAATGAAAAGAATGACAAAACTCAAGTACGATTGTCGAGCGATAAAATTCTATATATTAGTCAAAGCAAAACTATGACAGTTCTTCAGGCAACAATAGTAAAATTATCTAACTTACTGCTTCATATATATCCGGTATCATTCCTTTTCACAACTTTGCTTCAACGGCATCTCGTATTTATATTGGAGACTAGTATTTACAAAGCAGATAAATTTCCGAAAATGCTCGTTGTCCACAGTTTTGTAAGTCAGTGTTGCAGTGCATAGCCAGTTCACTAAGAGGCAGTCTGCCTCCGGGGAATTCTTTGCAGAACCGCAGTAGTAATCCATAGACCCATATATAGAAAGACTGGAGACCGACGGTTCGCGATGTTGAACTTGAAGAATCAGGATCAACGTCATCGTCGAAATTAGATTCGCCGCTAATAACTTCAGTTTCAATTTCTGCAATATTTTCACACTTAGTAACTGCTTTGAAGAGTCCGCCTTCCCAGTCATAAGAGTATATATCTATTGGTGAATGTCTTTTTTCACTCGACTGCTAAAATTTTAGTATTCTGCAGCTTTTCTACATTTTTAAATTCCCTTTTATGCCTTCGACTGCAATATGAAGCACTAATTCCTTTTGTCGAACCGCTACTCTGTATGGCTTCAGTTGACTGACTTTAGTGCCCTTTTCCGTTCTGTGCCGTGCCACTTAAAGTACTGCTAAAGGGCACTTCTTCTCGGCATTACAGTAACGCTGAAGATATTATAATATATATATATATATATATTATATTATAGATATATATATATATATATATATACTGTATTTAATATATAGTATATATATAAGTAGTTATATTATATAATAGTATATATATATATATATACTCACCACTACATCGAATTCGCGCAGAAGGGCTAAATCTTGCAAGAACGTCAATATAATTTACTATGGTGAAATCTGAATAAAATAAATAATAGGTATTAACCTAAGCTTTACAATGCTTGCACTCCTTTACTGGATTCAAAAATAGGTGTTCAACAAAAATAAGATAATAAAGTTAGCGAAGTTATTCGAAATATAGAAGAGGAAGTGATACATCGGAACAACCACTCAAAATCATTAACAACTGAGAGACAATTGACGGGGGAAACTAAATATTGAGGTTCTCATTATTGTCTTTGAGCCTTCCAAAACGCTCTGGACCGGCATTTCCCGTCAACTGTTAGCTCCACGATCTAATGATGAAAGAGCAGGGTTATATCTGTCCCTAGCTTCGCGTGTGGGTCTGCGTACTTGGCATATGTATGCTACCCATGACAAGTAAAATGAGAACTGTGTTTGAGTTGCCTGCCCGCTCCTCCTCGCACTAGTATTTTGATAATTTTAGGAAAATTATAGAGCATATTTATTTAAAATTTCAAATTACAAAATCCTTTTGGCAGTAAACCAATAGGGAAATCGGGTATCAGAATCCCATGGATTTTTCTGGATCCCGATTTGCTCATAAAAATTTTCACTATCGGGAATCAGCGATTCGGGATCGGGCATTTACATACGGGATCCCGGGACCGAGATGCGGCGATCGGGTCGCAATCCCGTACGATCACTGATATTATATTATACTTATATTATTAGTACTATATATAATAATATATATATTAGTGATATATATATATACTTATAATATTATACTATATATATTATATATTTTATATTATATATAATAATATACCTATAAATATATATACGTATATACCTATATTTATTATATTACCTATATATATATATATATATTCATATCATATATGTTAAATATTGCATAATCACAATTTTTTTCTTATTTAGATCTTAAACAAAGAACATATAGTGGCAAAGTTAAAGAATACTGCCTTCTCCGGACTTGAACCACCGCGCTCCGGGTTGCGACTGAGGACTAATATTACTCGAAATCGGTTTACCACTGAGCTAATCCCCCAATCCTAAACCCACCCAAAGGGTGGGTTCCCACACCGCAACAGCTTTATAAAGCAAGCGAGCTCCCTTCAAGGCGCGACTTCACCAGGTGTCCAGCCTGTTCCATCTCTGCGTTCTTTAATAATATTGTAGGTGTCTGTTAAATATCCTGCATATATCGCACCCATTTTTTATTAGATCTTAAAACAAAGAACAGATAGTGACGGTAAAAAATTACGCCTCTCCGGGATTAACCAGCCGCGGTTTTTTGCTACTGAGGACAATATACTCGATTCTTTACCACTGAGCTATCCTCCAACCCAAAAAAGTTGGATTCAAGAACAGTTTTAAGGCAATCAGCCTGTCCTATCCCTCGTTTTTAATAATTTGTAGTTGTTACATATTTTTAGGTTGGGGGATGGCTATAATTAAGGATATAATTAAGGTTAAATGGACAAACCATGTAACTCCAGCTTTAGTGATTGTGGTAAAAGTTATGGCGGGGGCATGCTGAGTACATGTGTTCCATTGAGGTGTGAATTTATTAAACTGACCAATCATGGATGAAGGACTGCCCGCCGTTCGGACAAAACAGATGCATGCAGTGCGAACAGATCTACTCAGCACTCCGTGCCGCACAGGTACAGGGATACTGTGAACATCCGGTCAACGGTTTGGTGTAGAACACACAACCATTGCACGGATCGTGGATCAGCACCACGACACCCAGGAGCACGCATGGTGGCTGGGCCAGGGCAGGCCACGCGCCACGACTAGCGCTTGAATACCGTATGTACGTGATGCGGGCCGTTAAGAGACCGATCATTTACAACGCAAAGGCATCCTTCAGTTACACACAGCTGCCAGTGGACGGTACATGTGACTTTGCGCACGAACAGGCAGTCGTAATACAATACGGTCAACGCAATATACAGAGAGTAATTCACGGCCAAGGAAGCTGGTCATTCAGGACCACGACACACCATGGGAAGCACGACGGTTCCGCACTAGCATGCTTCCATCGGGAAGCACCTACGCATAATGGACTCGCGATTGTGGCGAATCTGCTATTACGAGATAAGTTCAGAGTCAGCCTGCTCAAATACACTTCCGACTCGGCGATCCAGAGGACGTTTATCTGAGAAACCTAATGAAAGGATACACGCCAGCATGTAATATGCCCCTTACATTTGCCATTCGAGAAGGATTCTCTCTCTTGGATCTGAGGGGTCTATTCTGTCCAAGTATGTCGCTGCAGAGATTGCACGTACTAGGATGGCGGTTCCTCTAACCCCCGCACGGTAAATCGCAGAACATCCTTGATCCGATATGCAGATGCCATGTATCCCAATTACATCGGTGATAGATTCGCGCCTGAAAGCATGAGCAAAATCGGTAATACGGATGGCACCATACAAGGATCTAGGAGGTGCCTTCCCTACGGTACATAACGTCTCGACCACGGATTCAAACCTAAACGACGATGAGAATATCTAAAGCAATCGCTAGGGAGACCTAAGACATTGGATTGGCCGCAGCAATACATTCTCTAACCTAAAAACCCAATTGAAAGCAATGTGTGCAGGAATATGTTGAAACGATATTGCATACCAGCTGCAACCACCGTCCAGAAACCCTCCCGGCGCAGCGGCAAGGTGGTTTGCTTGCGTATTGCGATCAGTGATTTCCGTGGAGGACATTCGGTATCTCATTGAGAGCATGCCACGACGGTGACAAAGCGCATTCCGTGCAAAGGTGAAACATACACGATATTTGAGTGACACCCGATCCACGACACAAAACCCTTCACCGCGGATAACTCCCCAACTGGCGAGAAAACGCCCTGCCATCAATTACATACACGAGCCCATTCGGGCAGGGCGGCCCAGGGGATTCCTGGACCCCTCGACAAATCTTACAAACTGTATTATGTTCCCATAATGCTTCTATGTTATATAATAAAGTTACGCATCGTTCCGGTCATTTCGTAACCTGTTAACCGTCCATTGAGCAGTGGAAAGCTTATTCCTCTCAAGACGTTCACATCCATCCATATATACTTCATATATTAATATATAATTACATATAATATTATATAAAATATCACTAATATGATATATATATATATATATATATATATATACAGTACATATATAAAATTGTGATAAATTATATTATATAAATATATATATAATATATATACGCTATAATAAATCATATATAATAAATACTATATACTATAATAGTATATTATATATATATAAATTATCATATATAGTATATATATAATATATATAATGAGTTATATATATATATATATATATAATATATATATATAATATATATATATATAATATATATATATATATATATATATATATATATATATATATATAAATAATATATTATAATATATATATAATAAATTTATATTATAATAATTAATATAGTATATATATACTACAACTACAAAATAAATATCACACCTAGGTATATATATATATATATATATTACCTACTATAATATCTATATAATATATAAAATATATATATATTATATATATATACTATATAGTAAGTATATATATATATATATATCTATATATATATATATGATATATATATTGAATATTACTATATATATATATATATTATATATATATATAGATCGTAATATGATATAATACTATATATAATAAAGTATATAATATATATTATAAACAGATTAAATAATATACTAAATATAAAAATATATATATATATATATAGTAGAATATGACTATTAATATATATATTATAGTTATATATATATAAATATTATATATATATTAATATGTCTAATACAATAATATATCATAAGGTATAAAATAAATAGTATACTATATGAATATATATATACTAAAAATATATATAATAAAATATAATTTAACAATAATAATAGTTATATATATATATAGTATAATATATATAATATATATATATATAATATAAGTACTCGAAAGTGATATAAAACTATATAATACTAATATATAAAGTATAAGAATACAAGTATACACCCTATACTTATATGATAAATCTACAGGTATATATATATAAATAAATAATAAATACCATTTTAGACATAATAAAATAAACTTACTATTATATATATATATTATATATATATATATATATATATATATTCTACTGCGAAGAGTAGCAAAAATAAGAAAGAAAAAAATAAAATAAATAAAATTGAAAAAATATATTTAAAGGTTTCCCTTTTAATCACAATTATTTCAAGTTTTCTTCGCCTTTTCTTTAGAATTTCAGAAACGATTTTTCTCCTAAAATAAATGAAAAAATGTCCAAGGCATATTCTTCCGTAGACTTCTGGAAAATGTGAATAATAAATAATAATAATAATAATAATAATTATAATAATAATAATAATAATAAAATATATAAATAAATAATACTAATTAATCCAATAATAATAATCCAATAATAAAATTAATAATAATAATAAATAATAATAATAATAGTAATTTAGATAAAGGATAATGAATAATAATAATATAGATAAATAATATAATAATTAAATAATTATAATTAAGTTATTAATCAATAAATAATCACTAATAACTTAATAATAATAGAATAAATAATAATAATAATAATAATAATCAATAATAATAATAATAATAATAATAATAAATAATAATAATTGAATAATAATAAAATAATAATAATAATTATTACATAGATAACTAATAAAATAATAAAAATATATAAAAAGGTGAATGAGATAATAATAATAATAATAGAGTAATGTCAATAAGTAATAATAATAATAATAATACAATAATAATAAGAATAATAATGAATAAATAATAATAATTTAATAATCGCACATAATAATAATGAATAATAATAATAATAATAATGATAACTAATGAGAAATAATAATAATAAATCTATAATTAAGTAATTAATAATAATAATATAGCGGTAATAGAAAATAAGAATAATAATTGAAACCATGAAATAAATATATAATAGATATAATATAATTAATTAAAGTAATAATAATAATTAATAATAGAATAAATAATAATAATATAATAATAATAATAATAAGAATAATGAAAACAATAATAATTAATGAATAATAATAATAATAATAATAATAATATCATATTCATGTTATTATTATAATAATAAGGTAATAATAATAATAATTAATGTAATAATAATATAATAGATAATGAATAAAATAATAAAATAATAATAAATAATAATAATACTGAAAAAATAATAATAAATAAATAATTAATGAATATTTAAATATTTTCTTGACAATATTTAAACAATTTTTATAGAAGGTCAAATAATAAATGAATAATCAGATAATACAGAATAAAATAACTAAATAACTCACCATCAATAATAATAATAATTAATAATAATAATAATAATCTCAGATAATCAATAATAATAATAAAATAATAAATAATATCAAATAATTAATAATAAAATAATCAATAAATAATAATAATAACTATATGTACACTCTAGCCCAATAATAATTTAATAATAATAATAATAATAAATAATAATAATAATATGAAATAATAATATAATAATTGATAAATACATAATAATAATAATCTGCACTATAAGAAATAAATATCATAAATTAAACGAACTGTAGTATTGAAATACACTCGAGAAGTTTTCAAATCAAATAGATTCAAGATAGGTATTCGATGTGGGAAAGAATAAAGAAGTATCATAATCATTATTAATATATATAGTAAATAGTCATATATGTAAAAATCTTCAATGTAATCGATATGGGTAAAACTCATTCGTATAATTAAATTATATTAGAGTCGATGATTCCCACTTATTTATCTATTATTCATTCATCTCGATGTGTATGATTATGTGTATCTATTATATTTATTATATATGATTTAGTGCATAAATAATCATGATTTCTTATCCTGATTATTACCTAATTAATATATCATTCAGTCTCCTTCTTCTTCTTCTTCTTCTACTTTCATTTCTTCGGTTCCCTCTTCTTCTTCTTCTTCTTCTGTCTATACTTCTAACTCCTTCTATAGTGTCTTCAATTCGTTCTTCTTCATTCCCCATAATATTCAATGTACTATTATCTTAATAAGACTATTGATGTATTAATGAGTATGAATTAATATATGTATCTATAATTTCATATGTATTAATTAGATTATATCATATATTAATTATGTATTATTATTATATATCTATATATAAAATTATGTACAAATTAGACATTAATAAATTATGTATCATTATTTATTTAGCCAGTCATCATAGTAGTAGTAGTGTAACGGTTAAGTTAAGTTACAAGTAGTAGTAGTCTATCAGTTGAACTAGAAATAGAAGTTAGTGAGATTATAAGTTATTAAAATAATCGATGATAGTCAGATAGTTAGTGCATAGTAAGTTGCATAGTAGTGTTAGTCGAGTAAAGTACAGTATAGGAGTAGTAGTGCACAAGATCTAACGTATAAAAAGTAAGTCAGTTCAGTAGTAGTATTAGTTGTAGTGTAGAGGTAAAAATAAGTGCTTCATATTTGTTAACCCGAACTGATCTTATTTCTATTATGAGTAATTAGTCTCTTTACCGTACTTCATTATATTTTAAATGCTAAAGATACTTTAGATTTTCAATGTAAAACAGTATTTAGTGATTAGCCTCTATATTTAGCCTATATATTGAAAATAAAGGTCTTATTTAATTTTTTTCCAATATTCGGATTGTGAGTTTTTTAATTTAAATAAGCAACTGAAAGTATAATAATGAGAGTAAGGGAGGATAAGTGAGATAATAATGAGATAAGTAAGTAATAATGAATGAAGTAATAGATGAGATAGATGACCAGATAGATAATGAAATGAATACATAATACCAGGAATGAAGTAACATAGAGTAATCAATAGGGTAATATATAGTTATCGTATTAAATATATTCTTATCATTATATTATAAACATTATTATTAATAAATATTATTATATTAATTATTATTTATATTATATTTATTAATTTATTATATATTATTATATTATTAATTTTTATTTATTATATATTATTATTTATTATTATATTACTCCTATTATTATTATTATTATTATTGCATATTATATATATTATATAATATTTATTATTCTTACCTGTTTCTTCTCACTCATTATTAAATTATTGCTTGAATAGTATTTGAAATATATTACTTGCATTCTTATTTTTTAACACACTACAACAAACGCACGCTAGAGCAACACATACACACACTAAACCTACACACTTCCTACAACCTGTTAAGACACCTTCACACACACACATACTACACACATTATATGTATATACCCATATATTACTATATACTATAGAGTAAGGTATAATTATATTTATCATATATAATATAATATCAATATAATATAATATATAAAGTATGGTAATAGATAACTATATTAATAAATATATACAATAGAAAAGTAAATATATATATAGAGGAGAGAGAGAGAGAAAGAAAGAGAGAGAGAGAGAGAGAGAGAGACGAAGAGAGAGACGAGAGAGAGACGAGAAGAGAGAGGAGATGAGAGATGAGAGAGAGAGAGAGAGAGAGTCTGTTTTAATAATTTTTCCTTGTTTACGTGATGCACAGATTGATTAAATAAATTACTTCCATTCCAAATTTCATTGTCGATCTGGTTGAGAGAATTTTAAAATTTGTATAATTTTCTCCCAACTTTTCTTGTTTTCTTGAAAGAAAGTGGGAGTGTACAAAAACTTGTCTTTGGGTTGGTCAAAGAACAAAAGGTCGCGCCAATCACAATGGCGGTGGGCGTGGTTTTCTCACTTAAAACAATGCAGCGATTGGCCTTCCTATTGTGCTCTCTGACGTAATCAATAAGTAAAGTTTGAAACATTTATAATGGCGACTATGAGCATGTTGAATCAGTGTTGCTAGAGACGCTAGCCAAAGAAGTAGGTTGGCGTG
>JABUQX010011784.1:25000-35000 GCA_015478945.1 Trachelipus rathkii | reverse complement strand
ATATAAAATTAAGAACGATATAATGGGAGTAATAACAAACTCATTAAAAATACCAATGTAAATTAACATTTTTTAAATATGAACAAATAAACCAGATTTTAGCAGTTCGAAGATGATTACATCATTACTCTTTTTAAATTAACAGATTTTGTAATTAATCATTTCATGCATTTATATTGGACAATAAAATTCTTCTTTTATTCTTTACAAACCTATTAAGAATATTAGATTATTTTTAATTAATTTAAATTACACATGTTTCTTACCTCTTACTTATATAGAGATTCTTTCTTTACGCAAAGTGGAATTCTCTCATCTCTAATGGCTCGAGAAATTCTTACATCCAACGATTGGAATATATGGTAAAATAACGTAAATAAAGTTTAAAACTAATACATACTTATATATAATTATGTATCATTGAACATATATTTGTATGTATATTATATATATATAACTAATATTATATATATATAGCTTAATATATTATATATATACTATATATATTATATATTATATATTATATATATATATATATATATATATATATATATATATATATTATTATATATTTATATGTATATATATATATTCATATATATATATAGATATATAAAAGGTGGATTCGAGCGTAGCTACGAATCGAATTAACACTTGATAACTAGGCTGCTGCAAACTATCCACACACACAGAAATATAGTAGGTTATATATATAATATCATATAATATATATATAATTATATATATATAGTATTATATATATAATATATATATATAATATATATATATAATATATTATATAATATATTATATATATATATATATAAATATATACTATATATATATATAGAAGCAGTAAAGCTCTATAGATTATACATTTAGTATCACAATCACCAAAAACATCTTGATAGTTTGACTCGCCACAGGGAACTAATGCGGGCTCTTGTAACCGAGAGGAAACGACCAGCGCCCAACTCATTTACAAGGCCATACTTGTAAGTATTGCGTTGGTTTGCAAGCAAAGGATTCTTGGAGTATGACGCATTCTAATTTTCACAAATGCATAGCTTACCAAATATGGTATGCATTCGAAGTAAAGAGTAATTGTGAAGCAAGTACGATAAAGACCCCCCCCTTAGAGAGAAACTTGAACGTTAAGATTGATTTCAATTAGAATACGTCACTTGGTTTTCAGAAGAGGTAATAGCTCGAGGGTTAGGAAGAGGCATAGGAGGTCTTGGAAGTAAAGACAAGCGTTGGACAGGAGCTGGGGAGTTGGATCGAGATCTTATCTGAACCAGGTTATTTAAAGGAGCATCTTCAGGTGCTAGTTGGATTCGTACATTAGATGTTGGAATGGCCTGAAGTGGGATGCTTTCAGTTGGTGGGGATACCTTTGGCATGCACATATTGCAAAGGAATACTCTTTTAGTCCAAACGAAATATGCTATGACAAGAACGATGAGGAAAAAGATCGTTCCAGAAGTTCCTCCTCCAATATATGGAATGAATTTGATTTGAGGGAAATACGGTGTGAAAGGGTGCATTGATTGGTTTAATTGATCCAGTCTTTGATTCCAATGAATTTCTTTTAAGGTTTGAAACTTAGGGAACAAAACAGAAGAAATGTTTAGGTAAAGCAACCGTGAGATAAAATGAATAAAAACGTGATCAGAATAAGGAAAATTCAAGGAAGAAAGAGTATATTCTTTCTCAAGGTGAATAGGGTTCTTAAACTGAAACTTAGAAGAAATGAAAGCACATCCGTGAGGAATAGTAAAGACATAGTCATGGACATGCTGGATAGAATTGGGTTTCCTCACATGCGATGGCAGCCTAGCTTTTTTCTGAAAAAAGAAATAGGGAAGTGTCTAAAGCGACAGATAAGGTTCTATCTCTTAATTCTGCGATAGGCAGTGTTGAAGAGTCATTGCGTGAAATCAAATTAAGATAGTAAACAAAGACTGATCAGTCAATGGGAGCAACCACTTGGATGGGGACAAACGCAGCTAATTGGCCTAAACATTGTCGACAGCAGATCTGTGCCGGATTCCTTAAGATAAGTGTATCTCCGATTTCCATAATTCACAAAGAAGTAATTATTTGGGTCGGTGTACATGACTCTAACTTAAAGATTGATTAAAGGAAGGATGGTAGGAAAGGTATAAGATTTATATGAGATGAAATTTCTACTGAGATGAAAGAATTAGAGTGATTAGTTCGTAAGGGCTAGCTGCAGATTGGATATCCAAGAGTAGGTTAAGAAAAGTTTTGATTATGTTTTTGTTTCTAGAGAATGACTGTTGTGAAGTTTAGGGTTCTTTGTTTCATTCTTAGTAAAAAGCAATGGAAGATGGGAGAGAAAGGATTGCGAGTTTGTATATTTTGTTTTTTAGCGAGTTGGAGTGAATTTATCACTAATTGGTGAATCTGATGTATGTTATGAACTGTCTGTTCAATTAGATTTATTAACGCCCTGATGCTTCCCAATTGGTTTATTATATTGTGCGTAGCAACTTCTTTGAAATTCTATTAATTTTTGTAAGCTATCCCTAAAGTTTATTAAAGTACGAGTATTCGCTTTCAACTGTTCCTTTAGTTCAGTAATCAATAAGTTTGAGGTAGAGGCATAATTACCTAAGATGTTGATCTTCTTTCGAAGTAGTTTTACCTGTTTATCGGTAGCAGTGCCAAAGAGAATGTTGAGGACGTCTCCTCCGAATTCAAAAGCGGCTCGCTTCCTTTTTGATCTTGCAGAGATCCAAGGCAATTCACTTACTTCGTTTAATTTCTGGGCTAACACTTTTACTCGGATGGTCATTAGCTTGAATTCCCATTGGTGCGCCCTTTGATGTGTTGAAACATTTAGAAACGTGGTTTCGAACGATGGTAGGAATGATTCTTTGACGTTGGTTACTAGTTTAGTTGTCTTGATGATTGTTTCTTTAATGTCTGGAGGACATTCTAAGGAGATAATTAGATCGAGGTATCCTTCTATGAAGTTGACTTCTCCCGTACGATATAGAACTAAACCAGGTAGAATCTTCGTTTCTTCTTTTTCGTTTATGAGATTACTTTGGCCTGTTGATACGATGATGAGTAGCAACAAAGCTGGTATTCCGAAATTCATTTCTGAAATATTTATACTTTATACTTTTCTTGGTTTTGAAATTTTTAAAGGTCGCCTATGTTTAATTAATATTTTAAAATTAAGTGGTTAGTTAAAGCGTTCGCGTTTTATTAACTAAACTAAAAACTTTCTTAACTATAATCGAGTTAGTTGGCTTAAAATCTAAATGTAGGAGTTTTTAAACTCAACGTTGTATACTGCTTAATACTTAATTGTTTATTTACTAGTTAGTGATATTACTTACTTACTTACTAGTTGATTTTTTACTTTAGTTGCTTACTTAGCTATTACTTACTTACTTTTACTTATTTTTTGTTTTCTTAATAGAAAGTTTTTTTTTTGGATTTTCTATTTTGTATTTTATTTTTTGTATTTAAAAATTGCTGTCCCCCCCCTTGTTCTGAGAGTGAAACATAATTTTATAAGGGTCTTTATATAAAAAATTTAGTTTTAAACTAGAACAACTGAATTAATCTATCTTAAGATTTATCGAATCTACATCTAAATTCTAAGATTAGATATCCTATGAATAAGTATTAATCCCGACTAATTTCTTAAATTTAAGGAATGTATACTAATCCAAGCTAATTTTCTTAAAATTAAGACGATCGTCGCCTAATCCAGTCTAAGGTTTTCCTAATCCACTAGCTATTCTTAATTAGAAAAAAAAATTTGTACAGACGCGGGGTAGTGGTACGTACAGCCTATCCCACCTACACCCCCCCCCCCCCCCCCCCCCCCCCCCCCCCCCCCCCCCCCCCCCCCCCCCCCCCCCCCCCCCCCCCCCCCCCCTGAAAAAAAAATCCATTCTACAAACTAAAAGAGTTTTCTCTTAAATCTAGGAATATACAGAAGTATATACAAAATTGGGATGAACTAGTAACCAGGAGCAAATACCAAGTTTTTCCTCCACGGACTGTGGTGTTCAAATCCAATTCGACAGGTGGAAGCTGGACAGGAGTCTTCACTGTAGTCTCCGTGTTGTCACTTGCTTCGGGCTGTTGCTGTAAAGCTTGTTCCTTCATCCTTGTTTGACTTCGGGTAACTCGGGGTGTAGAATCTCTAGGACCAGTGAACAGATTATGGGGCCGGTAAGAAGGGTCCTGTTTTCTGTTTCTGGGATGAATACCTTAGGAGATGAATCTACGACCGGGGAAATGGGGTAGTGGCCATCTTGTACTGGGAAGTTGGAGATTTGCACAGGGGATATTGTTTTGGAGGGCTCCCACGATAGGCTTCCATACACCTTCACCTTCGTGTGCTGTGCTCCTGAGAATTCTCTGAACAGAGGTTTTCTAGGAAATCTACTGCTTCGAATATGGATAAAGATGTCTAAAACTCTTTCTCCGAACCGCAAGGTTGGAGGGAGTTTGTGGGAAGTCAAGGAAGTCAATCTTTGGAGTGGAACACTTAAATTCACTGTCTGGACGCGCTCTTCCGACGACTACATCGCTGTATCTTCTTCTTTTTACAATCTCATCGCTAAATCTTTTTTCCTCCACGAGGTTCTTTTCTCTTACGGTTTCCACTGGAGTTGTTTGTTGCACAGGGGCCTGTTGACTCCAAGAGTTGTTTCCACTCTGCGTCGGCTGAGGTGGGGGAATCGAGTAAGAGTTGTATTCCAGCTGAGATTGTGGGGAATGGGGGGTTGGAAAGTAGCTGTGTCCGGACTGAATTTGTGGCGTTATGGGAATTTGGAAAGAATATTGGGAAGACATTTGATTAGTGGGAGGAGGAAGTTCTTCCACTTCATCTACTTCTTCTATTTCTTCGTCTTCTTCTGCTTCTTCGTCATCTTCCTCCTCTTCGTCTTCTTCCTCCTCTTCTCCTCTTTCTTCTTCTTTCTCTTCTCTCTCGGAAGGGACTCCTGGGTCTTTCTCCGTTGTCTTTCTCAATTCTTTCCCTTTTTTTGTTCTTGGAGCTCTAACATTTCTTCCACTGGCGGTGGGGCGTTCCATACTTCATCATTCTCATAAAGTCAAAATGTGACTCGGTGAACTTTTCTGCTGGGACCACCTTAACGTTGTCTACATGAACAGGGAAGGTTCGGCCTGACTCTAAACAATACACCATCAGTTTGTTAGGTCCCCTTAAACATCGGACAATATATGGTCCTTCGAACTTGGGACATAGCTTCGAACTTTGATGAGGCGGTTTGACGGCTCTAATGAAAACATAATCTCCTATTCCGAACTCTCTTTGTTTGGCCCTTTTATGTTGTTGCTCCAAAGTTTTTGTGGTTTCCGCTTCTAACTTCTCTCCTTGCCAAAATTCTTAATATTAATCGACTCCTCTCTACTATCGTATTCTACTTCGTCGAATGAAATTCTCATCCTTCTCGGGACTTGTTCACAAAGGGTGATACATTAATTCAAGGATCTCGTAAGGGCAGCCATTTTTATGTAGCCATGTAAAAGAAATGGGGGAGGAAGACCCCGTATAGATCGATTTATGACGCGGAATGATAGCCGATGTTGGGCAAAGCTCGAGGTACTTAGCCCAGTCTCCGGTGATTCGCGTTCACAGTGCCGCAAGAATATCAATTCAGCATTATCTTTCCACAACACCATTTTGGGATGGTTTGTAAGGCAAAATTTCCATCTTTATCCTCCACGCCTTACATAGGTCTTTAAATACCTGACTCGTAAATTCTAAGGCAGACACAAGCAGTTGAGGGGCACTATGTCTACATATGACCCTCTCTTGCAATGCTCTGGCACATTCTTCGCTTGTTCTCGTCTTGCAAGGCACTAATTCGACATACCGTGTCAAAACGTCGCGAAATACCAAGATGTATTTGGCTCCTGATCCTGTAACAGAGGCAATTTTCCAATTACTGTCGACATGAACTGCGTGAGAAAGGTGTGTATGCAGCGCATCGATTGATCTGCTCCGGGTCTGACCCTTAGTTCAGCGCATGACACAGCATTGACTACAAGTAGTTCCTTCAACTAACTTTTATGAATACGCCGGAAAATAGTATTTATTCTCTACTCTTCTGTGCAGTTCCTTAGCTGCCCACCGTGGCCGCTAGCTAGTGAAGCGTGGCACTGCTATCACACTGTTAAATCATACGGTCTGAACATGTACAAGAATAAGGTTTGCTCACAGCGTAAATGTAAAATAGCCTTTTATTAAAATATGAGGAGTTGTTTCTGGGATTCTCTTCGGCCACATTTTGCCAAATTTTACCTACACCGCGGACATCACTCGAGTTCCGGCATCAAATTTTCCCGGCTTCACGCGAATTCTATTCGAGGGAACTTTTCTGTTGTTTCTGCTTTCTCTGCTTTCTCTGTTTTCGCTATTTCTTTGACCAGGAACACATTAGATGCCGGATGCCTACTCAGATAGTCTGGGGCAACGTTATTCTTTCCTTTTTTATACACTATGGTGGGTGAGAAACTGTTTACTAAGAGATTCCATCGAGCTAAACGGCCGGTCTGCTGTTTATTCCTAAAAATAAAGCAGAGAGGTTGGTTGTCGGTGATGATAGTGACCTTATAGCCGAAGATGGTGTTCCTAAACTTTTGCAAGCAGAACACCAACGCGCTAAACATTCCTTCTCGAGTCGTATCATAGTTTAAACTCAGCTGCCCCTGAGTGTTCCGGGACACGAAAATAAGGCTTCTCTTTTCCCTCATCTGTCAGTTGATACAACACTCCTCCTATTCCGTAATTACTGCGTCTGTATTCACGAAGAATTCTTTGCTGTAATCAAGGAAAGGTTAGTTGTGGCTGTACTACTAGTTTCTCTTTTCATTTTTTCTCCTTATTTCAAAGTGTCGAAGCTTGTTTTGTTTTTTCGTCCAAAGGTAAAGGGACATTTTCTTTAGCAGAATCGTACAAGTTGGTTGTGCTACCGCGGCATAAGTCCGTTTGATGAGAAGCGAAATAAGAGAAGAAACCAAAGTAAACTCTGTGTCTTCCTTTACATTTGTAGGAGGGACGAAACTCTTCATTGTTTCCACCTTGGCCGGATCTGGACTAATTCCATGTCTTCCTATCTTGAATCCCAGGTACAAAACGGCTGATTGGAGGAAACTACATTTTGATAATTTTATTCTCAGCTTATATTTTCTCTGAAAGCAGCGAGTACTTTCCTCAAATTTTCGAAGTGTTCGGTTACGTTCCTGCCCAGGATCAAAACGTCGTCTAGATAGACTTGTGCGACGGGTCCTAGTAGGTGGTTTAAGGCCATAGTCATCGTGCGGGCATAAATGCTAGGAGCATTTTTATGACCGAACATCAAGCGAGTGGGACACCAGAGGCCCTTCCTGGTCCTAAATGCCATAACTTTTGCGTCCCCTCCTCTATCTCCAAGGCGTTGTATGCATCCAGTAAATCTACAGATGTAAATACCGTGTTACCCCCTAGGGGATGTAAAAATCTCGTCGATTGAAGGCAGAGGAAATACGTCCTGAACGCTATGGGAGGTTGAGTACCTGTAATCCAAAACAACCCTTGGTTCGGACTATTTCTTTTAGCCACAACAGCAACGGGAAGAATGGAGAGCTGTACCCTGCCGTTGATGTACCGTTTTTGTCAGTGCGGAATCGGTGAAATCATCGATGTCCTGCAAGTACGGTGCGGTAATCTGTATTGTTTTCGAAAAATTACCTTCGGCGCGGGTAACAGCCTCAATCTTAATTTCTGAAGCGACAGACTGGAACAATCTCATCTAGTGCCAATACATCGTGGTAGTCCATGAGGAGCTCGAGCAATTCCTCTAGGTACTCTGGCTTTTCTAGAAGACAGTTTTCTGCATCTTCTTTTGACATTTTCGCTTCTATGATTTCTTTGTAGACCTTCCTTAACTCTGTCTTCGTAAGACCCTTTGAGCAAGTGGCTACATTAGCAGAAACTGTTCTCTGGTGTCCTCTTTCGTCTGTGCCTCTCCCTTTTGGTTTGCTAATAATCGGATACCCTTCACCTAGATTCACACCTTTATTCAAATAAAATGATTTGTCACTCAAATTGATGTAACTGAGGATAACTGTGTTATCTCTCACCGGGCTAATTGTGTTCGCGACGTACAGCGGTCCTTTGGTAAGCGCTGGGGTCATTATGCACTTTCGCTCGAGTTCAAAATCATTTTTAGTTTCAGGTCGGAGTTTTAGATATCCGCATGATTGACTAGCAAAACAATCTTCTCAATTACCTTTAACTTTATCTTAATTTCTTCATCAATCATCAAATGGCCATCTTCTTCATGGTCATCGCTCTCTAAAGCTTCCAAATCTTCGGATTGGCCCAAATTTTCTTTCAATACTGAGGGAGTATGCTTGAGTTTGGATCTGGCTCCTCTGGAATCAGCACTGTGATGAGCGAGGGGTGGAGTTGCGCAAGTCCACCCTGTCTCTCTTTTCATCTTGACTGGCTCCGCATGAGCTTCTCCGTTCAATGCAATTTCCCTATCTCTTTTTCCATGTCTAGGCACTTGCTGCCTATTCGAAGTTCGAACTGAAGAGGCTGTCTTTCCCCCCTGGGATACAGACAGATCGACCTTCCTATAGGAGCGAGGGTTCAACCGCGGCGTGTGCGTTATTAGTATTAACTGACCAGGCGGCCTCTCTATGCGAAAGATGCTTATCCACGTTGCGTGTGTTTTTAACTGGCAAGACGGCCTCCCTACGAAAAAGATGCTTATCCGCGTTGCGTACGTTTTTAACTGGCAAGGCGGCCTTCTTAGGAAAAAGATGCTTATCCGCAGCACGTGCGGGTGGTTTAGCGAAAATTTGGTTCGAATCCTTTGTTCTCCCCCCTCTAGGCCCTCGGGCCTGGGGTAACTGCTCCTCCCTTTTCTTGAGGTCTCTTATTCTTTTAAGATTCCCATCAGAAAATTCTCTAACCAAATAAATTCCTTGTGGATCGGCAAAGATCGGAATGTCTACCTCTCGACCTTCCATGATAGACATTTTTGCTTGAAAGAGTTTAAAGTTATGGAATGTTAGACAAAACGTATCTACCCAAAGGAATATCCCAACTATTTTTCCATCAAATCACTCACGTTGGAATGTAGAGGTAATGCATTTTTATGTAGCGAAGTATTAACTGTATTTTCCCCCTTTAATAACCGTTGGCTTACTGTTCACCCTCCTGTTACTACTCAAATCGCGTCTTCCGGAGGGTACTTTAAAGTTCTCCGCTCTTTTTCCAATTGTTTGTAGCCGCGGCGGGTGACAAATTACTAATAATGGATCCTGTGTCAACAAACTTGGTTTTCGCCTCCTTATACTTAGATGAGTCAGTAGCATTTGTATAAAGTGTCGTCAGGACCTTAAAAGATTGCTGTAACGATTCCTTTCTTTCCTGCTTATTTCTCCTAGCTCACCCATCTCTTCCTCTCTTCTTTAAACTTTTTCTCGCACGTCTCCCTCTCTTCGCCCGATTCTAAAAATTTTCTTTCTCTATCCTATCTTGAGGATGAGAAAGTTCTTCTTCATACCTCTCATCACCATACTCCACTACTTCATTCACCTCAAAATCTTTCGGCTGGCTCTCAGCCATATACACTCTCGCGTTGGTCTTTACCTTCCCATCTGGGGTTTTGTACCCTCCCTTTTTCTTGGGCAAGGTACTGGGCCCTCGCCTGTCTGGTTTGTAAGACTCTGACTTTCGCTCTTACCCCTTTTTCCATATCGAACTTGCTGTTGTATGGAGTGAACATCAGAGGGGTTTCTGGGGTAGGTCTCCAGGGCGGTGCTCCTCTACACTTAGGCTGCGACCCCCTTCTGTGGTATGCCATGCATTCTCGGCAGTAAGGCCATTCCCAGCGGCAAGCTTGGGACGAGTGACCCACCGTCTCGCAAAAGAAGCACACCGGATGTTCTCTCAACTCCTGGGCGGACATCTTCTTTAGGAAGCCCT
>JABUQX010011784.1:2500-7500 GCA_015478945.1 Trachelipus rathkii | reverse complement strand
ACTGTGGTATCTCGTCAATGTGGGGTTCATCGATTGGAGAAAGCGCCAGAAATATACCCTCTCACAAAACCCCGCCATTCGCTCCTGTTATGCACATTTCTTCTCGCCTCTGCCAAACTCACATCCCTCTCCTTCAGGCATTACTTTACTGACTCAATCCACTTTTAATTCGTTTCCAGCCAGTCGATTCCCAGCACACTCACCACTATACTTCGCTTAACCAACCCACTATCTTCCAACCTTTCCATATGAGCAAACCATCTCAATGTACTCTCCTTTAATCTCTCATTTATTCCTTTCTTCACACCACTCAGCTCCCTAATGCGTTAATTCCTCATTTCATCAATTTTTCTCACACCTGTTCCTAAGATTGTCCAACTGAACACTCTGTACCTTAGATCTATACCTCTTATTCCAGACCATAGTTTCACTAAGCACAGGTATCAACATGCCACTGTTGATACAAAACCCTAACATAGACTTAGTCCTTCACACCACCAAAGGATTTAATTGCACCAATACCTTCCACTACCATTCACAACTTTCCCTACTACATTCTGAATCATCTGTTCCCTTTTCATCCAACATATATCCTAAATACTTAAACTCAAATACTTGTTCCAGTTGCTCACCATCTAACATGACTTCACACAGCAGACTCTTCTTACTACCCTAACTTTACTCTTCTCTTCATTTACTTTCAGATCCCTCCTTTTGCACCCTACCAAACCTCTCCATTCCATTCCACCACCACCCCATGTTCCATTTTCTCTCTCCATCATTCTCTATATCTACTCCCATGCCCCCTCAATAGACATATATATAGATATATTTATATATATATATATATATATCTTTGGATGTCTCTTGAGTGTATATAACTATATATACCTATATATATATATATATATATATATATTTCCAGGAGTAGATAAAGGATGAAATTTTAGGCGCAGTCGGGACATAAGAAGACTTTCTTCGCACAGCTCTAAAGCGACAAGGCTAACAACCCGGTCCTTAACAGTTTTTGCTTAAATAACTCCTGGATCAGCATCGGAAACCTTTGCCACTAGAAATACGATTTCTGGGAGAGTGATTTTAGAGGCCAAGTGGAAGAAGATGTTAATTCCATTGAAAGGGTGAAAACTGAAACCCTACCTAAGTATATAACTCTAAGACTAGCATCGAAAACCATTGGGATGAGAAAGAGTTTTTTAGAGCGCTCCAGGATCAAGAGTTTCGAGACCAAAGGAAAGAAAATGATGGCCCAACAGGCAGGGCGAAAGTTCTACCTGGGAGATGGTGTAGAATGTGTAGAATGTATATATATATATATATATATATATATATATATATATATATATATATATATATATATATATATATATATATATATATATATATATATATATATATATATATATATAATATATATATATGTATAAAATTGTATATATATATATATATATATATATATATATATATATATATATATATTCAAAAATATGTCTATTGATTTTTGCCTTGTACAATCATGAAATACATTTTTAAGAAGCCATGTTTGAGCGTTTCATTTTTTTTCTTTTTTTTATATTATTTTAAATAAATAATTTAAATTGCCAAAACCGGTATTCAGTGACCGTGAAATTCTTGTCAGATTTTAAGCAAATGAATGAATGGATTTTTAGGGAAAGAAAAATGATTGAAAATTGTTTGTTACAAGCATAAATTTAAAGGGTTACACCTTATTCCTAGGCATACAAAATTCATTAAGATATATAATCTAACCTAAACTAGTCTAATCTAGTTTGACCTCACCTAACCTAAAATAACGTAACGTAACCTAACCCAACCTAACCTAACCCAACATTTTGCCTGATTCTAAATTAAAATATTTATATTAAAGTTAGCACCATAATTTCTTCTAATCTAATGTACTTTCTGTATGTGTGGTGTGTGTGTGTGTGTGTGTAATAATAATATAATAATAATAATAATAATAATAATAATAATAATAATAATAATAATAATAATAATAACTGAACCAATGCTCTGAACATTTTGGTGGAATACAATAAAAATCTTGATGAATTTTGTTTTATTTAATAAAAACTATTTATGTGAAGTCGGAAATAATAAACTGTTCTGGATAAATATGATGAAATCTTGTCGACGTTTCGGGAAACAGTAATTCCCATCTTCAGGACAAACATACAAACATGGTAATAACTTGTAGGTAACTTGTATGTAAAAGGAAGTTGAAGTCTATATTATTACACTATTATAATAACAAAATTTATAACTAGAAGAGTTGCACATAGTTGAGATATTATACTGTGAGTTGAAAGTGAAACGGACCGCTATCGTTATTAAGTGAGGGCTTAAGACTAGCTTTTTTTATTTTTTATTTTTTTTTACAGGCAAACACCACCACTCATGGGCATAGCAATAATCTAGGAAGCGGTGTACTCATTTAACGTCCGAGCAGGACGAATCCAAGCCCAAGGAGAGAATACCTCACATTCTCCCACCCAACCAGTTGCGAACCTGGGACCCCTCGCTTTGTATGGCGAGTGCTCTACCACTGAGCTATCAGGGCTTTGATGTGAATTGATTCTAAAATTTTCAGGTCAAGTTGTCGGTTGGTTTGTGAAAGAATTGTAAAGTGAGATAGATTTATGAGATGATTTTTATTGAAGGTATGGTTCCTAATGCTGGACGAGGGTGGGGATATAAATATATAGCCGCCTACCTATCTCATAAAGACACTTTATCTGCTCTCTTGCGTTCTTCAGTCATATATATATATAAATATATATATATATATATATATATATATATATATATATATATATATATATATCTCTCTCTCTCTCTCTCTCTCTCTCTCTTTCTATATATATATATATATATATATTATATATATATATATATATATATATGTATATATGTAAGTGAGTCTTAATCGAGTTTTTGACAGAAGACCCAAATTACATATTTCAGGCATGGGATGTTGAAAACCATTAAATTCTGTAAAACCAAAGAATGTGACCTTTTCTTGATTACTTTAGAAGATTAAATAATTGGTAATCAATTAAGAAAATAACAAAGAATTCTTTTTCCAACTGCAAATTATGCGCTTACGATATTTATTTCAATATATTCAATTAAAATAAAATTTGGGCTCTACTTTTGCCCTAAAAAAATAAGTAATTTATAAGTTCTTAAAATAAGACAAATATATCAACATACGAAAATAAAGAATTCAAAATTATTCCTATAGTACTTTTATAATGTTGCCAGTTTGGCTTCTATTATTTCATAGCAACTTGAGTTTTTCTCATATAAAATTAAAGTTCAAATTTTACAGAGTTGCTTTAGATTTGTCCATGTAATGTCCTTCTTTTACTTGTATATAGAGTCGAGACACTTAAGTCAGTTTATTCGCATTTTACAGGGGGAGAGCTTGTGTTTATTTTTTTGTGCGAGAAATAACATAGTGAAAATATATATACAAAATAATTACACGTGTGATATATATATATATATATATATATATATATATATATATATATATATATATATATATATATATATATATATATATATATATATATATATATATAGAGAGAGAGAGAGAGAGAGAGAGAGAGACCAAATCCTAGATAAGCAGGCAATGACGTTTTTCGTATTTGTTTCTAAATTTGACACCTCTACAATACAATTTTATTTTTAGGCTTTTGCTTTACCGAATGTGTTCGAATGCATGCAATCGATATTAAAAAAAAAAAAGTCCTATAATTTATGCACACATTTACACATAAATATAAAAAATTAGGTAATAGTCCGTTTGAGGATAATCCTATCAGATATTGATATTTTAGAAAAGATAATTGATTTTATAATATTTCCATCTAAGAGAGTTATCAAGTCTTTTTAATTGCAGAATGTGTTCGAATGCATGCAATCGATATTAAAAAAAAAAAGTTGTAATTTATGCATACACTTACACATAAATATAAAAAATTATTGAAATGTTAGCCATGGTGAGCGATGAAAATTTAGGATCAACATTTTCAAATATCACCAGACTACTACAAATTTTAATTACAACTCCGATGACGACGTCAGAAGCAGAAAGATGTTTCTCGACCTTGAAGAGAATAAAAACTTTTTTACGTAGTACCATGGGCAACGAGAGATTGAATGCATTAGCGATGCTTTCAATAGAAAACGTAATGGTCTGTAAAATACCAGATTTCAATGAAAAAGTAATTGAAAACTTTTCTACATCTAAAAGTCGAAGAGCTAATCTTATTTTTAAATAAGAATATCAGCAGAATAAATAAGGTACGTTTGATATATATATATATATATATATATATATATATATATATACTAACTTGCAGCCCCTCCATGCCAAGTTTTCCTCCCCTTTTTATATATGTATGTTATATATATATATATGTATGCTGTTATATATATATATATATATATATATATATATATATATATATATATATATATATATATATATATATATATATATATATATATATATATATATATATATATATATATATATATATATATATATATATATATATAACCGCGGGGGGTATATATATATATATATATATATATATATATATATATATATATATATATATATATATATATATATATATATATATAACCGCCGGTGGGCTAAAGGTTTACATTGTTATCTCCAGAGTAGGGAAAAATCCAATTCACTTGTGAAATTAATAGCCTACATGAACTGATTAATGGCGTTAAGAAGTGTGAAAGTTGGAATGAGTATAACGTTCAAATTTGGGGTAAGAGTGCTGGAAAGGAGAATGGATAAGTTCGTGGAAAGACGAGTATTAAGAAATTTCTTCATAGGAGGAGGTATATGATTGAGAATTCAAATAAGCAATGTAGATTATAATAATAATAATATAAGCTGTGTGATGGAGTAGTTGAGTGGCTAAAAAGGC
>JABUQX010011783.1:0-12500 GCA_015478945.1 Trachelipus rathkii | reverse complement strand
ATAATATATATATATTATTATAATATATATATATATATATATATATATATAATAAGTATATATATCTGGTCATATTAGACAATAACGGCCTCACTAGTTCACCTAAATTTGCTTATTCAGGGAAAGTTTTGAAAGCTCATTCCCAAAAGCAATTAAAATAAGTAATTTTAAGGACTATATATTATAATAATATATTATATATATAATAATATATATATATATTATATATATATATATATATATATATATATTATATATATTTTTTTATTTATATATATTATATATATATATATATATATATATATATATATAAGTAGAGAAATTAAAGTTGGGGAAAAAAAAAAAAAAATTTATAAGATTTTTTGTTTAAAACACCTCAATTAGGTGGCTCTAAAACATCGCATAGTAGTAAAAAGAATAGTCTGAGTAGTAGAAGTAGTAGCATATGAGATCTGCGGACAACTTTTTTCTGTTGAGTTTTCCACCATTCTGACATTATAGAGTGAATAGTGGGAACCACCTACAACTATTTTTCGCAATTTAGTAAAATTCTATATAAATATATATATAGTAGTGAAGAGGAGGTCCGCAGACAACATTTATAGTTCCAACACTAGTTAACATAGCTGTTTGAGAGCATACAGGAGAGATAGTTAAGAGTCATACCGACCTAGTGTGCACTATTTTGTGATTACGAAAAAACAAAATGGCGGAGAATTCAATTTCGGAGATAAGAAATACGGGTGCTGCGGACGAAGGGAGAGATGATGAAAATATCGAGGTAAATGAGGGTAGTAATGAGGAAGGTCATAACCTAGAGCAAGCAATCGGGAGGGGGGGGTGGAGATGAAACGCCTGCAACCCAAAAGGAGGGACAACCTCCCATAGGGGTTCCCCCTACCCACGCTCCTTTAGACACGAGGGCCACTCAGAACCCCTACACCGCTCTTCTTAGCCAAACATCCCAGGTAGTAGGGGAGGGAGCCCCTCCCCCAAGGGTCGAGACTCCACCATATATGCAAAAAACGGTTGCGCTGGACAACACCTTGAACCTCCAGTTAAAACCTGCTACTGCTGACACCGCTGTTAAAAGAAAACCTCGCAGAAATTGGGGTGGATTTGAAACTCATAACCTCGATGAGAGCAAGTGGGAGGGTGTAGAGATACCGAACACCTCCCCATGGGGGACAGGAGACCCCCCAGCGATCCAAAACCAAGCCATAGGATCAGTCCAAACCCCTGCTGGACCTAACAACACTCAACAACAGGCAAGCGTCCTCACAGGAGGAGTTATGGGAGGAAACACCAACGAAGGTGCTCCAGCAGGACAGAACAACTCAACTTATGGGTTCTTACCCACGGGGACGATGCCCCAACCTTTCTATTACGCAGGCGTGCCACCTGGTAATTACCCCATGCCTAACCAACCACCACCTTACCCTGGAGCATGGCAAGGTTATCCCTATATGCCTCCACAACCATTTGGAGTCCCCTATTACCCAACTAACTTGTTTAATACCGCCTTCCCAACGATTCCCGAAAATTTGAAATTATTTGGCAAACATTTGAAAACAAGAACATGGAAAGGAATCTTGTATCCAGACTTCGTCACTTCGTTGAATGAGAAGCTAGATGCTTTAGGCCCACTAACTGAAAGTCAAAAGATCACTTTCGCAAAGTCAGCAATATCATCCGACCAGAACAGTGAGGCTAGAAAATACGTTCTCAGAGAAAATAGTTTTTCAAAATTCACTAAATTAGAAGATTTTCTCGCGCAGTTGAAGACTTTTCTACAACCGGAGGAGAGGAAAACGATTTTCGAGCTCTGGTTGGATTTCTTAGAATATAGAAGAGAGAGAGACTCAATCTTTACTGATTTTGTGTTAGAGTTGAAAGAACGGTTGTACAAATATCAGAGCCGCCTTCACGATCTGGATGATAAGGCGATGTTCAACTCAAGGCAGATAAACATCTTGGTCACTGGGAAGATCATTCAAAACGTAAATGAAAGAAGAGATGGAGAACGATTACGAGAGAAGATCCTTAGGGTATTCGATACAGAGATGAACTTAAATGAATTGATAGAAAAGTTATCTCAAATTTCAAATGGAGCCTTATTAAAAGATGAAAATAGAAGACCGAATGAGGCCCGCACCACTAGGGTATTTTGGGCAAAAGAGGAACCGGGAGGGAGACAGGGGGTTGGAGTTAATAATTCATACAGGGACAACAGGGAACCTTTTCATAAGCCAAGGTATGAGGATAAGGGCAGGGAGGAGGTGAGACCCAACTACACTCCTCAAAGGAGGAGAGATGAGGTAAAGTTGAGTAATACTTTTCAAAAGAAAAGAGAAGAAGTGAAGACAGGGTATGTCACACCGAAGTTTAAGGGCTTCCTAAAGAAGATGTCCGCCCAGGAGTTGAGAGAACATCCGGTGTGCTTCTTTTGCGAGACGGTGGGTCACTCGTCCCAAGCTTGCCGCTGGGAATGGCCCTACTGCCGAGAATGCATGGCATACCACAGAAGGGGGTCGCAGCCTAAGTGTAGAGGAGCACCGCCCTGGAAACCTACCCCAGAAACCCCTCTGATGTTCACTCCATACAACAGCAAGTTCGATATGGAAAAAGGAGTAAGAGCGGGAAAGCTAGAGTCTTACAAACCAGACAGGCGAGGGCCCAGTACCTTTCCCAAGAAAAAGGGAGGGTACAAAGCCCCAGATGGGAAGGTAAAGACCAACGCGAGAGTGTATATGGCTGAGAGCCAGCCGAGAGATTTTGAGGTGAATGAAGTAGTGGAGTATGATGATGGGATGTATGAAGGAGAGCTTTCTCATCCTCAAGATAGGATAGAGAAAGGAAATTTTTAGAATCGGGCGAAGAGAGGAGACGTGCGAGAAGAAAGTTTAAAGAAAGAGAGAAGAGATGGGAAGCTAGGAGAAATAAGCAGGAAGAAAAGGAAGTCGTACAGCAATCTTTTAGGCTGGGACGACACTTTTATACAAATGTCTACCTGACTCCATCTATAAGTAGTAAGGAGGCGAAAACCAAAGTTTTGGTTGACACAGGATCCAGTATTAGTATTGTCACCGCCCGGCGGCTCAAACAATTGGAAAAAGAGCGGAAACTTTTAAAAGTAGCCCTGCCGGAAGACCGATTTAAGTTAGTACTAGGGTGAACAGTAAGCAACGGTATTAAAGGGGGGAATACAGTTATACCTTCGCCTACATAAAAAGCATTACCTTACTACATTCCAAGTGAGTGATTTAGATGGAGAAAATAGTTGGGATATTCTTTTGGGTAGCAACGTTTTGTCTAACATTCCCATAACTTTAAACTTCTTTTCAGCAAAAATGTCTATCATGGAAGGTCGAGAGGTAGACATTCCGATCTTTGCCGATCCACTCGGAATTTATTTGGTTAGAGAAGTTTCTGGGGGGAATCTTAAAGTAATAAGAGACCTCAAGAAAAGGGAGGAGCAGTTGCCCCAGGCCCGAGGACCGAGAGGGTGGGGAACAAAGGATCGAAACCAAAATTTTCGCTTAAAACACCAGCAGTGCTGCGGAGAGCCATCTTTTTCCTAGAAGACCGCCTTGCAGCAAAAGCGCACGCACGCGGATCAGCATCTTTTTTCGTAGGGAGGCCGCCTTGCCAGTAAAACGTACGCAACGCGGATAAGCATCTTTTCGTAGGGAGGCCGCCTGGCCAGTTAAAAACGTACACGCCGCGGTAGAACCTCGCTCATATAGGAAGGTCGATCTGTCTACATCCCAGGAGGGGAAGACAGCCTCTTCAATTCGAACTAGGAACAGGCAGCCAATGCCTATACAAGGGGAAAAGAGATAGGGAAATTGCCTTGAACGGAGAAGCTCAAATGGAGCCAGACAAGATGGAAAGGGACAAGGTGGGCGTCATGAACCCACCCCTAACTCATCGCAGCGCTGATCCCCGAGAAGCCAGATCCACCCTCAAGCATACCCCCTCAAAATGGAAAGAAAATTTGGGCCAATCCGAAGATTTGGAAGTTTTAGAGAGCGATGACCATGAAGAAGATGGCCATTTGATGATTGATGAAGAAATTAAGATAAATTTGAAGGTAATTGAGAAGATTGTTTTGCCTAGTCAATCATGCGGATATCTAAAGCTCCGACCTGAAACTCAAAATGATTTTGAACTCGAGCGAAAGTGCATAATGACCCCAGCGCTTACCAAAGGACCGCTGTACGTCGCGAACACAATTAGCCCGGTGAGAGATAACACAGTTATCCTCAGTTACATCAATTTGAGTGACAAATCATTTTATTTGAATAAAGGTGTGAATCTAGGTGAAGGGTATCCGATTATTAGCAAACCAAAAGGGAGAGGCACAGACGAAAGAGGACACCAGAGAACAGTTTCTGCTAATGTAGCCACTTGCTCAAAGGGTCTTACGAAGACAGAGTTAAGGAAGGTCTACAAAGAAATCATAGAAGCGAAAATGTCAAAAGAAGATGCAGAAAACTGTCTTCTAGAAAAGCCAGAGTACCTAGAGGAATTGCTCGAGCTCCTCATGGACTACCATGATGTATTGGCACTAGATGATGATGCTGTCCCCGTCTGCCCGCTTCAGAAATTTAAGATTGAGCTGTTACCCGATGCCCCGAAGGTAATTTTTCGTAAACAATACAGATTACCGCACCGCTACTTGCAGGACATCGATGATTTCACCGATTCCGCACTGAAAAAGGGGTACATCAAAGCAGGGTACAGCCCCCATTCTTCCCCGTTGCTGGTTGTGGCAAAAGAATAGTCCGAAACCAAGGGTGTGTTTGGATTACAGGTACCTCAACTCCCATAGCGTTCAGGACGTGTTTCCTCTGCCTTCTATCGACGAGATTTTTACATCCCTAGGGGGTAACACGGTTTTTACGTCTGTAGATTTACTGGATGCATACAACGCCTTGGAGATAGAGGAGGGGACGCAAAAGTTGATGGCATTTAGGACGAGGAAGGGCCTCTGGTGTCCCACTCGCTTGATGTTCGGTCATAAAAATGCTCCTAGCATTTATGCCCGCACGATGACTATGGCCTTAAACCACCTATTAGGACCCGTCGCACAAGTCTATCTAGACGACGTTTTGATCCTGGGCAGGAACGTGACCGAACACTTCGAAAATTTGAGGAAAGTACTCGCTGCTTTCAGAGAAAATAAGCTGAGAATAAAATTATCAAAATGTAGTTTCCTCCAATCAGCCGTTTTGTACCTGGGATTCAAGATAGGAAGACATGGAATTAGTCCAGATCCGGCCAAGGTGGAAACAATGAAGAGTTTCGTCCCCTATCAAATGTAAAGGATTGACCAGAGTTTACTGGTTTCTCTCTTTATTTTCCGCTTACCTCATAAAGGACTTTTGCCGCGGTAGCAACAAACTGCTTTGTACGATCCTGCTAAAGAAAAATGTCCCTTTCCTTTGGACGAAAAAACAACAACAAGCTTTCGACACTTTGAAAGAGAAACTAGTGGTGCAGCCACAACTAACTTTCCCTGATTACAGCAAAGAATTCTTCGTGAATACAGACGCCAGTAATTACGGAATAGGAGGAGTGTTGTATCAACTGACAGATGAAGGGAAGGAGAAGCCCTTATCTTTCGTGTCCCGGACACTCAGGGGCAGTGAGTTAAACTATGATACGATCGAGAAGGAATGTTTAGCCGTGGTGTTCTGCTTGCAAAAGTTTAAGAACACCATCTTCGGCTATAAGGTCACTATCATCACCGACAACCAACCTCTCTGCTTTATTTTCCGAAATAAACAGCAGACCGGCCGTTTAGCTCGATGGAATCTCTTAGTAAACAGTTTCTCACCCACCATAGTGTATAAAAAAGGAAAGAATAACGTTGCCCCAGACTATCTGAGTAGGCATCCGGCATCTAATGTGTTCCTGGTCAAAGAAAAAGCGAAAACAGAGAAAGCAGAGAGAGCAGAAACAACAGAAAAATTCCCTCGAATAGATTTCGCTTTGAGTCGGGAAAATTTCATCAAAGAACAAGAGAAATGTCCCCGTGTAGGAAAATTGGTAAAATGGGCCGAAGAGAATCCCAGAACACACCCTCACATTTTAATAAAAGGCATTTTACATTACGCTGTGGAAGCAAAACCCTATCTTGTACACGTTCCAGACAGTATGATTTACAGTGTGATAGACCAGTGCCACGCTTCACTAGCTAGCGGCCACGGTGGGCAGCTAAGGACTGCAAAGAGAGTAGAGGAAAAATACTATTTTCCGGGTATTCAAAAGTTAGTGAAGGAATACTGTAGTCAATGTGTGTCATGCGCTAGAACTAAGGGTCCTAGACCCCCGGTAGCAGAGATCAATCGATGGCCGCTGCCATACACACCTTTCTCACGCGTTCATGTTGACAGTATTGGAAAATTGCCATCTTGTACAGGATCAGGAGCCAAATACATCTTGGTATTTCGCGACGTTTTGACACGGTATGTCGAATTAGTGCCTTGCAAGACGAGAACAAGCGAAGAATGTGCCAGAGCACTGCAAGAGAGGGTCATATGTAGGCATAGTGCCCCTCAACTGCTTGTCTCTGATAATGCCTTGGAATTTACGAGTCAGGTATTTAAAGACCTATGTAAGGCGTGGAGGATAAAGAAGGTGGAAATTTTGCCTTACAAAAACCATCCCAAAATGGTGTTGTGGAAAGAATAAATGCTGATATTGAATCTTTCTTGCGGCACTACGTGAATGCGAATCACCGAGACTGGGATAAGTACCTGAGCTTTGCCCAAATCGCTATCAATTCCGCGTATAATCGATCTATAGGGTCTTCTCCCCATTTCCTTTTACATGGCTACATAAAAAGGCTCCCTTACGAGATGCCTGATTATGTATCCCCCTTTGTGAATAAATCCGAGAAGATGAGATTCATTTCGGACGAAGTAGATACGATAGTAGAGAGGATCGATTATATAAGAGATTTGGCAAGAGAGAAGTTAGAAGCGGAAACCACAAAAACTTTGGAGCAACAACATAAAAGGGCCAAACAAAGAGAGTTCAAAATAGGAGATTATGTTTTCGTTAGAGCAGTTAAGAAGCCCCATCAAAGTTCGAAGCTATGTCCCAAGTTCGAAGGACCATATATTGTCCGATGTTTAAGGGGACCTAACAAACTGATGGTGTATTGTTTAGAGTCAGGCCGAACCTTCCCTGTTCATGTAGACAACGTTAAGGTGGTCCCAGCAGAAAAGTTCACCGAGTCACATTTTGACTTTATGAATGATGAAGTTTGGAACCCCCACGCAGTGGAAGAAATGTTAAGCTCCAAAGAACAAAAAAGGGAAAGAATTGAGGAAAGACAACAGAGAAGAGACCCAAATTAGCTTCCGAGAGAGAAGAGTCGATAAAAGGATTTAGGAGGCCGAGGAGGAAGAAGACGAACGAGTAGGAGCTTCCCTATCTGCAAAAGAAGACGAAAGAATAGAGAAAGTAGATGAAAGTGGAAGAACTTCCTCCTCCCACTAATCAAATGTCTTCCCAATATTCTTTCTCCAAATTCCCACAACGCCACCAATTCAGTCCGGACACAGCTACTTTCCAACCCCCCATTCCCCACAATCTCAGCAGGGATACTACAACTCTTACTCTATCCCCCCACCTCAACCGGTACCGAGTAGTACTAATTCCTGGAGCCATCCGACTCCCGTACAACAACCGACCCCGGTGGAACCCGTAAGAGAAAGTAAACCGGTGGAACCCGTAAGAGAAAGTAAACCCATGGAAGAAAGAAGATTTAGCGATGAGATTGTAGAAAGAAGAAGATACAGCGATGTAGTCGTCGGAAGAGCGCGTCCCGACAATGAATTTAAGTGTTCCACTCCAAAGATTGACTTCCCACAAACTCCCTCCAACCTTGCGGTTCGGAGAAAAGAGTTTAGACCATCTTTGTCCCCTATTCAGCAAGAGATTTCCCTAGAAAACCCGGTTCAAGAAATTTCTCAGGAGCCACCAGCACACGAAGGTGAGGTGTATGGAGCCTATGGTGGAGCCCCTCCAAGAACAAATTCCCCTGTGAAATCTCCAATTTCCCCAGTGAAAGATGGCCACTACCCCATTCCCCCGGTCGTAGATTCATCTCCTAAGGTATTCATCCCAGATAACAGAAAACAGGACCCTTCTTACCGGCCCCATAATCTGTTCACTGGTCCTAGAGATTCTACACCCCGAATTACCCGAAGTCAAACAAGGATGAAGGAACAAGCTTTACAGCAACAGCCCGAAGCAAGTGACAACACGGAGACTACAGTGAAGACTCCTGTCCAGCTTCCACCTGTCGAATTGGATTTGAACACCACAGTCCGTGGAGGAAAAACTTGGTATTTGCCTCCTGGTTACTAGTTCATCCCAATTTTGTATATACTTCTGTATATTCCTAGATTTAAGAGAAAATTCTTTTAGTTTGTAGAATGGATTCTTCTTATTCTGTTAGTCTAAGAAGGATACTTTTAATTTTAAGGACTTGATGAAAGTACATTTCGCTTAGCGTTTGTACTAAATTTTTTTTTTCTTAGTTAAGAAATACTTAGTGGATTAGGAAAAAACCTTAGACTGGATTAGACGACGATCGTCATAATTTTAAGAAAATTAGCTTGGATTAGTATACATTCCTTAAATTTAAGAAATTAGTCGGGATTAATACTTATTCATAGGAGATCTAATCTTAGAATTTAGATGTAGATTCGATAAATCTTAGGATAGATTAATTCAGTTCTAGTTTTACTCATTTTTTATATATAAAGAGAACCCTTTAAAAATATGTTTCACTTCTAAAAAAAGGGGGGGGAACAGCAATTTTTAATACAAAAATAAAATACAAAATAGAAAATCCAAAAAAAACTTTTCTATAAGAAAACAAAAAATAAGTAAAAGTAAGTAAGTAATATAACTAAGTAAGCCACTAATGTAAAAAAAATCAAACTAGTAAGTAAGTAAAGTAAATACCACTAACTAGTAAAATTAAACAATTAAGTAATTAAGCAATATCAAACCGTTGAGTTTAAAAACTCCTACATTTAGATTTTAAGCCAAACTAACTCGATTATAGTTAAGAAAGTATTTAGTTTAGTTAATAAAACGCGAACGCTTTTACCAACCAACTTAATTTTAAACTATTAATTAAACATAGGCGACCTTTAAAAATTTCAAAACCAAGAAAAGTATAAAGTATAAATATTTCAGAAATGAATTTCGGAATACCAGTTTTGTTGCTACTTATCCTCGTATCAACAGGCCAAAGTAATCTCATAAACGAAAAAGAAGAAACGAAGATTCTACCTGGTTTAGTTCTATATCGTACGGGAGAAGTTAATTTCATAGAAGGATACCTCGATCTAATTATCTCCTTAGAATGTCCCTCCCGACATTAACAGAAACAATCATCAACAACTAAACTAGTAACCAATCGTCAAGAATCATTCCTACCATCGTTCGAAACCATGTTTCTAAACGTTTCAACACACCAAAAGGCTCACCAATGGGAATTCAAACTAATGACCATCCGAGTAAAAGTGTTAGCCCAGAAATTAAACGAAGTAAGTGAATTGCCTTGGATCTCTGCAAGATCAAAAAGGAAGCGAGCCGCTTTTGAATTTGGAGGAGACGTCCTCAACATTCTCTTTGGCACTGCTACCGATAAACAGGTAAAACTACTTCGAAAGAAGATCAACATCTTAGGTAATTATGCCTCTACCTCAAACTTATTGATTACTGAATTAAAGGAACAGTTGAAGGCGAATACTCGTACTTTAATAAATTTTAGGGATAGCTTACAAAAATTGATAGAGTTTCAGAATAGTCTAGGTGCTACGCACAATATAATAAACCAATTGGGAAGTATCAGGGCGTTAATAAATTTAATTGAACAAACCGTTCAGAACATCCACCAAATTCACCAATTAGTGATAAATTCACTCCAACTCGCAAAAAACAAAATAACAAACTCGCAACTTTTCTCTCCCATCTTCCTATTGCCTTTTGTACTAGAAATGAACAAAGAAACTAAACTTCACACAGTCATTCCTCTAGAAACAAAAACTTATCAAACTTTTTTAACCTACTCTTGGACTATCCAAATCTGGCAGCTTAGCCCTTACGAACTAATCACCCTAATTCCTTTCATCTCAGTAGAAAATTTCATCTCATATAAACTTATACCTTTTCCTACTCATCTTCCTTTAAATCAATCTTTAGTTAGAGTCATGTACAACGACCCAAATAATTACTTCTTTGTGAATTATGGAAATCGGAGATACACTTATCTTAAGGAATCGGCACACGATCTCTGTCGACATGTAGGCCAATTAGCCGTTTGTCCCCAGTCCCAAGTGTTTGCTTCCATTGATGATCAGTCTTGTTTACTATCTTTAATTTTGAATTTCACCAATGATTTTTCACATTGCCCTATTGCAGAATATAAACCTATGGAACCTTATACTGTCACTTTAGGACATTTCACCCTTATTTCTTTTTCAGAAAAAAACTAGGGCTTCCATCGCATGTGAGAAACCCAATTCTATCCAGCATGTCTATGACTATGTCTTTACTATTCCTCACGGATGTGCTTTCATTTCTTCTAAGTTTCAGTTTAAGAACCCTATTCACCTTGAAAAGAATATTACTCTTTCTTCCTTGATTTCTTATTCTGATCACGTTTTATTCAACTTTTTATCTCACGTTGCTTTACCTAACATTTCCTCTGTTTTGTTCCCTAAGTTTCAAACCTTAAAAGAAATTCATTGGAATCAAAGATTGGATCAATTAAATCAATCAATGCACCCTTTCACACCGTATTTCCCTCAAATCAAATTCATTCCATATATTGGAGGAGGAACTTCTGGAACGATCTTTTTCCTCATCGTTCTTGTCATAGCATATTTCGTTTGGACTAAAAGAGTATTCCTTTGCAATATGTGCATGCCAAAGGTATCCCCACCAACTGAAAGCATCCCACTTCAGGCCATTCCAACGTCTAATGTACGAATCCAACTAGCACCTGAAGATGCTCCTTTAAATAACCTGGTTCAGATAAGATCTCGATCCAACTCCCCAGCTCCTGTCCAACGCTTGTCTTTACTTCCAAGACCTCCTATGCCTCTTCCTAACCCTCGAGCTATTACCTCTTCTGAAAACCAAGTGACGTATTCTAATTGAAATCAATCTTAACGTTCAAGTTTCTCTCTAAGGGGGGGGTCTTTATCGTACTTGCTTCACAATTACTCTTTACTTCGAATGCATACCATATTTGGTAAGCTATGCATTTGTGAACATTAGAAATGGCCGTCTACTCCAAGATCCTTTGCTTGCAAACCAAACGCAACTTGCCAAGAATGGCCTTGTAAATGAGTTGGACGCTGGTCGTTTCCTCTCGGTTACAAGAGCCCGCATCAGTTCCCTGTGGCGAGTCAAACTATCAAGATGTTTGTGGTGATTGTGATATAAATGTAAATCTATAGAGCTTCTATGCTTCATATATATATATATATATATATATATATAATATAATATATATTATATATAATATATATATATATATATATATATATATATTATATATATATAAATATATAACCTATCGTTAAACCCACTATGACGTCATAGTTTTGCACAGCCATAGTTATCAAGTGTTTAAATTTCGATTCGTAGTACGCGCGAATCCACCTTTAATTATATAATATATATATATATATATATATATATAATATATATATATAATATTATATATATATATATATATATATATAGTAGATTAGCTATATATATATATATTAGTTATATATATATAATATATATACATACTAATTATTATATTAAATATTTATTTAATCCATATATACGTATGTAATTTATTTTTAAACTTTATTTACAGTTATTTTTTTAAATATTATTCCAAATGTTGGATGTAAGAATTTCTCGAGCATTAAAAGTTAAGAGAAGTTCCTACTTTGCGTAAAGATGGAGAATCTCTATATAAGTAGAAGGTAAGAAACATGTATAATTAAATTAATTAAAAATAATCTTAATTCTTAATTATGGTTGTAGAATAAAATGAGAATTTTTGTACCAAACTAATGCATATGTAATCATTGTCAGAACTGCTAAATATGAAATGTTAATTACAAAAGAGCTATGATGTAATCATCTTCGGAACTGCTAAATATGTTTTATTGTTAATATTATAAAATTTTAATTAATTTGTGAATGTTTAATGAGTTTTGTATTACTCCCATTATATGTTCTTAATTTTTTATATGATGTTTTCTAGGCGGATTTTAATGAGTCTGAATTTGTGCTTGAAGTCCACCAGAGTGGCAATAAAGCTTTGTGTAAGAGACAGCTTATTCTATGCCTGTGAGCTGGAGTCTATTAAGAATTGGAAGAAAAATTCATATATATATATAATATATATATATATTATTATATATATATATATATATATTATATATAATATATATATA